>PVJO010020362.1:0-32286 GCA_004026905.1 Hystrix cristata
TGGCAGCACTAAAAAACTTACTTTCAACATTTTACTATTAATTTTTCCACGATTTAACTGGTCAATACAATATTCATTTAGGTTATGGGTATATTTTTATTGAAGAAATATCTTAATGCAGTGTTTGATTATAAAACCTCACAACACTTAAATTGCTGCCATAAAACTAAGAAGCAATGACTTGCCATCTTCCAAAGCTCTGGAAGAGCTAGATGTGGGGTTCCCTAAATCACCCCTTGTCTGCTTGGCTCATTGGTAATCCTTAGACTAGAAGTCCTGAGTAAGCCTGAATCAGTTTTTAACTCTTAACGGATAAGGAAAAGTTAGCCACCTGTCATTGACTAGGTAGAAAGAAAGGCCAAATTAGTATTACTTGCTTCACTAACTTTAGACCATTTTATTTGCCTAGAATTCTTGATTTTTTTTCCTTTCTGACACTCGTGATCTGACATTTTAACCACCTGAGAATACAAGAAGATTTATATGAGTGGGTCTGAGTCTTTTCCATTGGACCAAAGATTCTTAAGTCTCTAATCTAAAACTTAAAAGGAAGTACAACTCAAACACCACTTCTCCATCATTTTCAGTTATTTTTTTCTCAATATGTCAACATCCACAATTGGGCAAAATATATTTAGAAATCTAAGTTCCAATTGCTTTTTTCCTTTTTGCTGAGTAAATCTGAATGAATTATAGATATCAGTCATCTGAAGAAGCCTCAGAACATGATGTTTAGAGTGAGGAGTTTACTATTTTATTTGCAAGAGTAAGAAACCTTGTCTTCGATTCTAGGGTGCAATAATATAAAGGGAAATATTAGCAGCACAAAGGGGGAGTCTTGAAATAAGGGATTGTGAATCTAGTAAGGATTCTCCATAAAGGCTTCCTGGGAAATGGTCTATCTTGGATAAGATCAGCAAACAGATAATGGACATAGCAGAGATAAAGACAGAGCGATAGATGTGCTATGGATGATGTAGGAAGTGAGTTTGTCCCTTCCGAACTCACATTAGACCTTAATCCCTAAAGCAATGATGTGGGGGGCATACTGGGGCATGTTCAGTTCATGAAGGCTTCACCCTCATAAAGGAATTAATGTCACTATATGGAGTGAACTTGCCCTTTTTAACTCTCTAAACTGTGAGGATGGAGCAAGAAGTTCCCACCAAATGCCAGCACCTCAATCCCAGACTTCTCAGCCTCTAGAACTGTGGAAAATAAATTCTGCTTTTCATAAACTACCCAGTTTGTGATAGTCTGTTATAGTAACATAAAACAGACTAAGACAGTGGGAAAGCATGCCTTGTCTATGATAACAGTCACTGGAACTTCATTCACCTTGACACCATGCTATGCTGATGACATGAATGGTGTACCTTTCCCTTTTTTCTCCATGTCCAAGAGCAGACAGGCACTCACTGCAAGCTCTGTGATCTACCGCTCCCACCGCCACCCAAGTCTGCCTGTGCATAAGTTTCCTTTGACTAAACCTTTGACTATCTACCAACCTGGGGTGGTCTACCCCTTGCTTTGATCTGAGCTTTCTGTGTAACGGGACAGATCACTAATTGTTTAGTCATTCCTTAACAGTCAGGAAAAATGTACATTTTTTGGCCTTCCTTTGCTTCATCCATTAAAATCTGCATCAAAATGAACTGTGGAGCATGGGTGACAATATTTGTGAATTGTATGTTGGAACTCCAACTGAAGACATAAAGCTTTATTACATAGTACTATTCCTAATCACATGAAATGATTAAAGGCAATGAAAACATCTTCAATTGTGATCATTCTGCCATATATCCTCTACCCTCTGATCTCTTGACTGGGACTCTGACCTCCTGACCACCCCAACATCTCTCTGTTCATTACCTTAAGACCAGCTCAACATATCCACATAAACATCAACCCGAATCCAGAAAAAATAAACAACCATAAACACCCATAGGTGTTTGAGCCCCTTCACTCCAGATTCTCCTGGATTTTTCTTTGACGAACTTTCAGATAGTTTCAAATCCAGACTTCAGCCTTCCCCTATAGAAGACTATCCTGGAGTAAGATACTCGGCTTTCTTCTTCCTGGTAGGTGCCCTCGGCTCACTTGTCTGCACTATCTCTGCTTGAGGACCCTGTTTCCAGGCGTGGCATCATCTGCTTGCAGATCAGCTCATGGGCTACCACCCCACCACCTGCCAGCTTGTTCTATTTGCTGACATTTTGGAATTGCAGTACTCCAGAAAGCATCTACTGTCCACAGAAAAATACTGCAGAACCTTTATTGTATGAGATCACTGATCCTACCAGAAGTTTAGTGCCCTCCCAGATTTCTCAAGGCTATTATTATTTCTCCATAAGTGATACAAGAGACAGAGTAATCATGAACCTAATCATTGAAGTAATTCAGTCTAGTAAAGGTCAAGGGGACAGCTACACCCAGGTTTGCTTGTATACAGTTGATAGAGCTACATGTTTATAATGGCTCAGCAAGCCTCATGATTGTGCACTATTATTAACTACATGAATGCGTCATGTAGTGCTTAACAAACAGTGATTTCATAGCAGACCCTCCCTTACTCAGGAAATGCATTCCAGCACCGTTAACAATAGAAATCTTCCTTCCACTGCCACTCTGTAAACAAGAAAGAAGGGAGAAGTAGCTGGAAAGTACCTTCCCCCTTCGGTGTTTTACTTTCATTCAAAGGAAGATAGCTTCCTAATGACCTGTGTGTGAGGTTATCGGATGTGAAAATTCTAGGGTTGGAACTTCTTTTATCTGTTGAGATTTGTATGAAAAAAATTAAGTATAACTGAGCTCTAACTTTTCATGATAATTGAGACGTTACAGGAAGGAAACTGTTCAGCTTCTCTTTTACAGGAAACCGAAAGTTAAGAGCACAGATGGGAGGAGCCTCACACTCTCTTCGGGCTTCAGCCATCTGAGCTGCCCAGCACTTCTGAAATTATCATTTTTTCTTTTTACCTTTAGAAATACTTTATTTTCTCAGCATTTCAGAAGATTGCAACATCTCACTGTTCATTTTCTGAGAACTTTACTGATTTACTTTCCAATTCCAGCATAACAAGCACAGCTTCCTGCCTGGCTAAAACTCTCAAGATCCAGGACTCCTGCTGAGGAAACTTCTAAGGAGGTGAGTCTTGGTGGTGGCTTGATAGAAAATATCCAGATTTCTCCTAGAAACCCACACGATAACCAAAGGAAATCAGTGTTGGCTCTTCCGGGTTGTGGGTGAGGGGATTAGAGCTAGTATCAGCTGCAATAAAATGATTCTGAGCCTCCACTTAGGAAAATAATAAATATCTTTGTTCCTCCACAACTGAGGTCTATACAATGCATTTTTGACTATTGCAGATAATGAAATAAATGATCTGAGTATGAATTTGCTTAAATTGATATTTGGAAGAGAACTTTGGTTTTCTTGGCTGGAGAATGTGTAGTTATTATCATATAGTCAATTTTATAGGAAATATCATGACCTGGTAGTGAGATGAAAGATATCATGAAATGATACTAGGTAAAAAGGACATCTGGACATGAAGTTTTATCATGTACTACTGTTTCCATTTTAGAAAACATGAGGACAAATGCACTCACACAGTAGAAAATTTCTCAGATTCACAGTTAATCAAATACTTGCTGTTTTAATATTTTCATAAGTATGTTTAACTTTTTATTCAACTCCTTTCTACACCAGACATTAAAGGCAATATTTCAGTCACATTGGGATAGGTTCTGCACTTCTCAACATTCAGTATTTTTTGCTTCTCGAGTAGCGAGAAGTAGCTGAGAGATGGGGGAGTCAATTCAATATGTTTCTAGTACCTACTTTTAGAATTTTTAAAGGGCCTTCTATAGAGCCTCTTACAATATTTCATGTTTACTTGGATAGAATGTGAGATTTTACATGTTGATTTCAGAATTTTTGCATATGTGATGAAACTTGTTAAGTTTATGAACTATGTTGCTCACATTTTCTAAATTTGTACAGTGATTTTTACCTTGTTCATTTCTAATTTACAAAGATACTGAAATAGCTATCATAAAATTGTGAGTTTTTTCCTTGTAGTTCTTTCAAATTCATACATCTGGTTGCACTCAGGTGCACATATACTATATATTCTATTTGTGGGGAGTATTTGCATGTGTGCAGATATATAGAGAGAAATACAGTCCATTGTCTGTAGTGCTAGGAAGGACCATAAAGTAATATCAAATAGAATATTTTTATTATTAGAGAAATTCATTATTAAGGATGATTTATCTTCTTAGGAGTTGAACTTTTTACCATTATCTGCTATCTGATAACATTTTTATCTTAGTATATTTTAAATTTTAAAGCTACATGAATACAGATAAATTGGCTTTCCTCTAGTGACTCTTTGCATAATTTTTTTGATGAAATAAAGTTTTGTTAACAACATATATGGGTAGATGTCTTCAATCAAATTTGACAATTTGTTGTGTACTTGGCAAGGCCCTTTAGGTATAATTACATACTTTGACTTGTTTTCGCTATCTTCCCTTTGAGTTATGACTCCTTTATATTCTCCTCCTTGTCTTTCTTTTAGAAACTTACACCTGCATCTTACACTTTAAGACAAATACATTAGTAAAATCTTCTATTCTTTTGCCTTCCTCCCTCCACCATTATGATAGTTCCTGCTTTTCTTGTCTTTCGACAGAGCCCTGTTTTTAAAACACAGGCCCTCGTAGTCAGGTTTCTTTTCACTTGCTTTCCTTTTTGTTCTGCATGATTCTCATCTTTGCTTATTATTTTGTTATTGGACATTACTTCCAATCGATGTTCCTGTGTACGTCTTTCTCGTTCAAAACTAAAGAGGCCTTTTTTTTCTTTTATCAGAGAATGCTTTTTTAATACTTTTTATTTAAGCATCACTTTTTCCTAGCTCTAAATTTTCATTCCAAATTTTTTTTCACACAGGACAGGTTGAGAGCACATCATCTAGCAGGGACTAGATATATTGTGAAATTCAGCATTTGCGCGTTGCAGAAGGCTACTTAGTGTATATATTCTAAATACTGTACTAGCAGAAATTCCATTGCGATCTGGATCATTATGCCAAAATCAAAAGCAGCAATACCTCAACAACAAAATATATGAATGTTTTCATTTAAGTGGAACAATGATTATACACAGCCATGATAGATGATAATTTCACACCTGCTTGTATTTCACAAATAAATTGTCACAGTCACCAATCAAAACTTTCCATTTTTAAAACATTTTGGTTTTGCAATAGATAGAGAATTTCAGACCAGTATTATGTAAGCATTATTCCTCCGGTTGCAATTTGTTTTGCTGTTGAGAATCAGTTTCAACATTATCCTTGAATCATTATAGGCAATTTACTCTTTATTTCTGGCAATTTATAGAATATTTGCTTTGCATGCGCTTCAATTTCACACACTACAGTGTACCTTTGTGTGGATTTTTCCTTCATTCAATGGGCCTTTTCAGTCTGAGGATTTGCATGTTCCCTTAAGAAAGAAGCAATTAACAGCCTCAGAAATTTGAATATTTCAATTACACAAAAGATACACAAAAACGTGATTCCTAAACTAAAAGAATTTCTGAATTTTAGCAAAAAATTGGAGTCCATTCTAGATATTAGTTTTCTGTCTGAGGAGTAGCTAGCAATATACAAAGAACTCAAAAAAATTAAACTCCCTAAAATCAATGACCCACTCAAGAAATGGGCCAGAGAAATGAACAGATACTTCACAGTGGAAGAAATACAAATGGCCAATAAACATATGAAAAAAATGTTCAACATCTATGGCTATTAGAGAAATGCAGATGAAAACAACTCTAAGATTCCACCTTACCCCTGAAAGAATAACAATCATCAGGAAGTCAAACAATAACAAATGCTGGTGCAGCTGTAGTGAAAAGGGAACCCTCCTACACTGTTGGTGGGAATGCAAACTAGTGCAACCATTATGGAAATCAGTATGGACATTTCTCAAGAGTCTGAATGTAGAAATCCTATAGGACCCAGCCATTCCCCTACTAGGTATCTTTCCTGAAGAGCTAAAGACATTATACTACAGAGATACTTACATAACAATGTTTATAGCAGCACAATTTGTAATAGCTAAATTCTGGAAGCAACCCATATACCCATCAATAGATAGCTGGATAAACAAAATGTGGTATCTATACATAATGGAATATTATTCAGCTATAAAGAATGACAAACTAGAGTCATTTGTAGGAAAATGGATGGACCTGGAAATAAAATGTTGAGTGAAATAAACCAGTCTCACAAGCCGGAATACCACATGGTGTCCGTCATTTAGTGAGGTAAAATACAAACAAAAGGAAAGCGTAAACATCAGATACAAAAAAATGAAGTGTTAGATATAAGCTAATAGACAAAGGGTTCAAGGGAACAAGAAGAGGGCAAAGGGAGAGGGGAATGGGAATCCAGAGGAATAATGATATCTTAAAAATAAGAACCTAAAACCTGAATTTAAATCAGTGACACGTTCACTGGGTACTATAGTAATTTTATACAGTTGTGACTTACTGCTATATGTAGATGGTTGTTTACATTTCTCACTGTCATAAGCAAAAGGTACAATTAATTGTGGTCTGTAAGCTTGTGTAATTGCCTGTAAGTTTGTGTAATTTTGAATAAATTTTAATAAAAATCTAAAAAAAAAAATTTGGAGTCTATACCAGGCACCGAAGGGGGCTGAAGATTTAGCTCAGTGGTTGGAGTGCTTGACTTACAAGCGCAAGGACCTGAGTTCGAGCCCCAGCGCAAGGACCTGAGTTCGAGCCCCAGCACCAAAAAAAAAAAAACCCCAAACAAAGAAACACACAAACATGCACCAAGTGTCACCCAAGAAGTGCACAGGTGCTAAAGAGCTCCAAAAACACAACACTCAATCTGTCTGCAAACTCTGGGAGCTTCCAGAAGACAAAAACCTCAGTTGAGACTAAAAATTTCTAATGGGAGGTAATAAGAGAGAGAAATGCAGGAAACATTTCCCAAGAAAAGAAAAGCAAATTAGCAAAGTCATAAAATAGGACAAAGCAGGTGTGTGGTATATTTCTAAAGAATGTGATACAAACAATACAAAAAGTAAGGAAGTAAAAAGATGCAAATAATTTCAGCAGGCCTGCTAAGAAATTTTTAAGGAGTAAGGAAGTTTTTTGTTGTTGTTGTTAGTTTTTGTTTTCTAAGAAACTGGAGAAATGTTGAAGGAGTTCAGCAAGATTGAGTCTTATAGACAGAAAACTGGCTCTATTAAAAAAATAAAACTGATTAAGGAAACAAATCAAGCAACATTCAGGTAATTCCTACCAATATATGCTGTGATCCTGCACTGGAAAGCATGTGGCCATCTAGCTGATAGGGACACAGAGGACACAGAGAACATCGTGTGACACTGAAGGAGGCACAGTGCTAAAGAGAACTAATTAGCAAAGAGCCAAATGGACGGAGAGCAGGGTTGTGCAAAGAGTCGGGAGCCCATAGACAGATACCCAAGGACAGGCTGCAACCAGTAAAGAACAGAAAGAGGGGCCAGGGGCTTGGACACCGCGGAGCCTATTCCCTAAACACTGTCAGAACTGCCCATCTCCAGACTTCTGCCACTACATCCACCACTGACACAACTCAACTATCATCTTCCATGAGGAAGAACTTCTTAGAAATGTCTAACGGAGCAGTTCTGCACCCATTTTCTATAGTAAAGCATCCAGTAGTTAAGTCGCTCTCTGTCATACGCACCCTTATGACTTGTGGACCTCACTCTGATATGGATGTGAGTCAGATATGTGGGCATATCTTGTTTTTGAAATTGTCTGTATACATGTATAACAAAACGTTGTGTGCCAATTTTCTTTTGCAGGTTCGTCTTGTTTTAAAAGATGACAAGCATTTGCAAGAGAATTGTTCTGCTGAAAGGCTTATATCCTATCAAAGAAGATGATTTTAGATTAACAAAGTCCTTACTGTCCAGTGACTTAAAACTGACTAGAAAGATGCAAGAGGAATATGACAGAATTAAACTTGCAGACCTGATGGAAGAAAGGTTCCCAAGTGATGCAGGCCTGGGAAAACTGATAACACTATTCAGAGAGATACCAGGTCTTGCGAGCACTGCGGACCTTCTTAAACAAGAGAAGGCCAAAGGTAACAGGTTGCACCCTCCCCAACCAGGACTTGAACCCCAATTTGGATACGGCCATCACTTCCCCAGTATATTCCTTAGTACCCAGAGCAATAATGGCACCTCAGATGCCAAGAAGCGGACAATTTAGAGAACTCCTCAACTACAAAAAGCTCTAATGTATTTGAGGAACAGGATTTTGGGGAGGCCACCAGAGGGGGGAAAAAAACGCAGAATAAATTCTCGACAAATCAAATGGTCCCAATGCATTGAAAAAATTGGAAACTAGAAAATTATTTTTCTAACTAATAGGAAAAAAAATTAGAAAATAACAAAATAAAATTCGGAAAAAGTGTGCATTTTAAACCTTTTTAGATCAATTATTAATTCTGAAACTTTTAGATCAATATTACTCCTCTTCTAGCATATTTACTCCATCATTAATATCTTCTTTGGCAACAGATATGTGGCAGTATTTAAATAAAAACCTGTGTCCCAGAGATGTGAAGAATCTTCTTTCTTATAAAATTACTGGGATTACAAAAAAAATATATCAGACGTCTCAGTCCAGTATCATCATTGTGTCACAGCACAAATGAGATCATAAATTATTTCTTTTGATTCTCCAATTTGGCGTGGTCTTCTACAGAAGATGGCCTATTATTAGCACCATGAAAACTTCGGGTTCTTAAGAGGAGAATACAGGATAAGGTTCTGAATTACATGAAATCCACAGGGGAGGGAGGCTGTGCCAATTGCACCCGGGAAAAGAAGAAAGTTGCCGCGGGAGCGCGTGTTCCTTGGTCGGTCCCTCAGCCTCCTCATGACCAGCCTGGGCTAATGCAATAGAGTTAGAGAAACCACCTTAGACACACAGAGACTGAGAGGAAATAATATTAAAACTACTAGGGCCACTTTAGATCACCTTCCCTTAGTTTATTGTATTTTCTTTTATATTATTAGCTCAAGCAAAATCCAAAGGAAAAGGAAAAATTGCAGTGAAAAGAAACAAGCAGGGTAAATCCAGTACAGTTCAACCTACGCCCACCGCAGATGAACCTTTGAAACCTGAATCACTTACGGATGCGACTGCATCAAAGGTAGGGTGGGTACGCTTCGGTGGAAAAGGCTGCGTCCGTGGTTCTCTCGGGTCTTATCTTCTGATGAACAATTTAGGGAAAATGAGGTTCGGAGTCAGAAAACCCACAGATCTTTATTCATTTTGTTTCAGGACTACAGTGCTCTTTAACTTACATAACACGATGCCCTGTGATAGAAATATGAAGTTATTATGCCTTTTTTAGCTACATAATAAAATAGTGGTCAGTTTAGGGTAATGGCTCACTAAAGCCCATAAAGAAGGGACTGAATCCAAACTCGGAGTCTCTAAACATAAGTCTCCTGCTGCTCCATCACCACAGAGAGGGGCGAAGACCTACCGTGGATAAAGTGCTTCTACACTGTGTGAAGCAGTCATATATTCCCACTGCCTGCCTTCTGGCTGTCTCTTTAGAGGATGACTACAACTTCTTGGTGTTTCCTGGGATGTAATTTTAGTATAACTACAGTGCAGTGACAAAAAGTGGATTTTCTCAGTATTAAATATATTGTTCTTTATCTAACATTAAAAACTATTACGGGGCTGGGGACATAGCTCAGTCATAGCACGCGTGCTTTGCAAGTATAAGGAGCAGTAGATTTGATCGTCAGCCCTGAAAAAAAAAGAACTACCAAGGGCTGGGGGTATTGACTAGTGGGAAAACATGTGTATAGGTGTTTAGTATATATGAGGCCTTTGATTCAGTCCCTAAGACCAAAAAATACAGTAAATAAAATATCAAGAGAAAAAAGAAAAGAAATTTTTCAGAAAAACAAAAAGAAAACACGATGGATTATAGGTATGCTATCCCAAGGGAAGTGAAACAGAGGTAGAAAAGAGAATTCACATCCATATCTACCAACTCCTATCGTAATTTGCCTTTTGATTTTTCCTTTTTGTTCTACCCTAAAATGATTCCTGTGGATACCTGCAACCTGGGAATACGAAGGCGATATCTACGAAGAATGAGCAAAAGACAGATGGCCCGAGACCACTGAAGAGGAAGGTCAGAGCAGAAGTTAAATCCCTACTCTTGAATGTAGTTTCTAACTCAAACATCAAGCTTCACTTTGACCCGGCAACATCCTCACCACCAGCCCACACATACCAGTTGAAGATAGACTTCCTCTAGATAGAGCATCTCATTTTTTGGTTTTTGTCCCAAGAATGCGTATTTCCTCCAGTAATCTCTCCCAAAAGATTGAAGAAATTGGTGTTTTTTAAAAAATGTGTTTACTTAGATTTGAGGAATAGATACAATGAACCAATTTTCTTGATGAGAAAGGCTTGCTTCATAAAATAAGCTGATAACTACAACCAATTTTTTGTGCAATTTGATTCCTTTATAGTCTGAAAGGGTTAATTTGCTCTAAAATTTGTTTTTGATCTAATTGTCTTAAGGTGATGTCCACCAGATACAGAACCCAGATTCCTTCCATCCCAAGACAGTGAAATTTCATTTGAGCTTTTGTTATTTGGAGAGTGAGGTTTGTAATCCTGGATGATTTGTGGGAAGGTAGCTGGTAAGGGTAGGTGAGCATATGCTAGCATTCCACGAAAATATCAGAAAGTAAAGATTCTGTATGAAAAGAAAGAAAAGACGTTCTGGGTGTGATTTTGAAAATCAAGATCCAGCGATGAGGGGTAAAATCTGTTTTTCTTCAGAGAAAGGGTAGTTCATCTAAGAAAACACAAGACTTGGGAAGAAAACTGGAAGACCAGAGAACGGCCTTGCCTCCAGAAACTGCAGCTGCCAGCGCAAGTCCACAGACCCCTCAGGAGCCTCCACCAGCCTCTTCCAGCAGCACCTTGACCAAGGTATGAGCTTCCTGCTCCCTTTCTCTTGTCCGGTTTAACATCATGTAACAATGATCATCATAAACTTGAAAGAGCTGCTCATCTCATCTACATTATATACAATTCATTTATTTTATTTACTATAGTAATTCATCAGGTATATATTTCAAGACATTGGCAGATTTTAACACTTTCAAATCACAAAGTATTGTTTGTAAAGTTACTTCTGATTTCAAGAAAGCTACTGCCTTATGTTGGAGAGAAAGAGAGGGGGAAATGACTAGATAAATAGAACAGTACATGAGTATGTTCATTCTCCACATTCCACTTTTGTTCTCCTCTCCTCCCTTTGATGACTGACCATACTGCAGATTCCTTTCCAACATTCGCTGCCGTTTCCAAGTCAGATTTCCCAGTCCAATGTGGTGACGTGTTCCCTTTGTGGTTGGGTATCATTTCTCACGGTTCACTGCTCATTTACATACTTTCAGCCTTCAGTCACAAGCTTCAGTCTCCAGCACGCATCATTATACCTTTTTCCCCAAACGCATCGCATATGCCCATTGGCTGCTTTCATAGATCCTTTTATGTTTCTTTATGACCACTTATGACAGCTGTAATACATGTCTGTCTTTCTTCCGGACTAGACAATGGACTCAAATATAGGTACTGTGTAAAGAAAGAAGAAAAGAAGGCCAGTGAGCGTACAGGATGGGTTTCAGCTCTTAGCCCAACCAACCATTTCTTCTACCCAGATACGACCCATGTTGTTATTTACACCCAGACCAAAATGCCAAATTCTGCTATGAATAGGCAGACAACTTGAGGACGAAGCAAAGAAAGATTGGTATCAGTATTCTCTAACACAGTTTTTCATCTAAGCCTCAGGCTAACCTGTAACTCAAAGTGCAGCTGTAATCACCATTTCACACCACAATGGAAGGCAGTGATTCTGTATACAAGTTTCACAACTTATGATTTATTGTTGCTCTTCCTGTCAGCTCCAATAACCCACAATTCCTTGGGAAGCCTTTAAGGGGCAGATCTATTTCTAGCAATCTATTTCTATTCACTTGGCCCAGGTGACTGTGGAGCCACTACATACTGACTGAAACCTCAGGCCACTCTCTCTGCTACTGCAGTGGCATATGGACATCCCAAGACAACTCTATTTTCTTTGTATGCAGGCTTGAAATGGCATTTTCTAAGATCTTATCTGCTTAAATATGTGATGAAGTCTCTTCTGCTAGATAGCAATCATTTTGCTCTTCCCAAACATGCTGGATCACAGGATCCAACCATGATCCAATTTCTTTGTTGGTCCACCACATCTGAATACGCCCTTTCTCCTTTGGAATCCAGCCTTTTACATAAGAGTGCTGCAAAAACAGTGGCCCGGGTCAGTGTATGGCCCACTAACTGAGGAAGAAAGCCCTGGTCTTCTATATCATGAGATTTCCCAAATATGCCCTTTATACTATGAATTCTTTTAGTTTCTAGATTCAAACCCAGAACTGGACCAATGTTATCTTGATTTATGTTTCCATGTCTCCTATGGAGCAGACAACATATATAGCCATGACTCATGAAAAGGCCAAGATAGTGAAACAATGAATTTTATGAGGAGTAAAATTTCTGTACATTAACTCATTATATCTTGTAGCGTCACATCTGAATACTTGTATTAGTCCTATTCCACATATGAGGAAACTGGAATTCATAGACCAAACATTTTTTTCAGGGTCACCAATAGTGGCTATAAAAGCAGAATTCCAGTCCAGCATTAGTGAATTCTAAATCTTAAGTATCTAATGGTATATATTGCCTACCCTGTCAGAGTGAAGATGCTACAAAATCGGTAACTTAGGTTTTTTTCCTCATTTAAGGATAGAGAGTGCTATGTTTTGGTTTTGTGACCATAGCTAGATTCTGTAAGCCTTCCAATACAAATGAGGTATCAGGGATGGTGCGAGAGTGTTCTAAACAGCAAACCACAACACCCGAGGAAGGAATTTCAAACAGCTCCTTCATCCACAACTCCATCAACGAATGACATCTGATGAGCTAGATAAATGAATGTTGTAAGGGGTAAGAACCATGGCAAATTGCTTTTGGATGTAGACTTTTAAAAATGGGCTTTCATTGGTTAAATTGTAGATAGTCAATATAAATGCATTTACTGATGCTCCCTGCCCTTGCTTACACAAGGGACAAAAATGTACCTGGAATGACTTTGTGCTCTCTGAAAGGGTGAGTTTATTGTTGAAAACCTGAAGAACCTATGGTCTAATGCACAGTACTAGAACAGAATCCTGCCTTCTGAATTGTAAATTACAGGAGCTCTCTCCAGCATGCTGAAAACGCAGCCCTCTGTGGGTGAAGCTCTCGGGTCCCTGGACCTAAAGAACAAGTGCTAGAAACTGGTTGTGTTAGACAAATATACAAGCGGTAAAAGGCTTAGTTAATAAATTTACATAAATGCAGCCAGAGTTTTTCTAAGACTTGCCTATTATATTATAAAGCCTAGTAGGATTTGCTATCAATAAAAAACATTTAGTGTTTTCTTTGAAGTTCAAGGTGACATAGGCCAGTTTACAACAGAAGTAGAGCTAGAATCCATTACAGACCGATAGAATTTCAGTCATCTGAGTTTTCAACTTTTGCAAAGCAAAGTTTATGGTCCTGAATAAGGCCGGAACTGGAGAGGTGTTGAGCTGGTGCATATGAATGTGTGAAATTTTTAATAATTTGACAGGGAAAAGATCTTGTAGAGTGTGTGTGCACGTGTGTGTGTGTGTGTGTGTGTGTGTGTGTGTGTGTGTCCTGAGAGAGACAGAGAGACAGGGACACAGACAGAGAGAAATGATATTGTCCATCTAATATTGAAAAGCCTTAAGAAAAGAAAAAGAAAAAGGATTTTGCTTCAGAAAAGAAAAAATGTAATCGGCAAAACTGATGACAAAAGGAGGAAGTTGTCATGGGATCAGGTAGTTTCTAGAACATTCAGCACCCAGCACATGCCCACTGAAGAGTGTCCTCAGATTCCTCAGAGAACTTTACCAACCCCATCAGGCTGTTCCTTAACCAAGACACCAGCTTCCTATTTGCATTCATTTTTTTCTCCCTATAGCACAATTTCAAGGGTCACTAGAAATCGTAACAGGACTTCTTATCGAATCTTCTGCTCTGTGCAATTTGTTTGTTTAATCAAATTGCTCATTCATCTGTCAGCAGATCCTACTAGAGCCTAAAGAATTGCTATTTAAAAGGTATGTTTGCACGAAATAAATCCTGACCTCATGAGGATTGGTGTTGGTCTAAGAGTAGAGCAGGGGGATGGGGAGACATGTAACCAGAATGGGTACAAGAGGACATTCATGTCCTACCTTCCAGTTTCTTTTCAATTCTTTCCTTTTTGCTCTCTTACCAGACATCAGGATTTAGTTTTTGAATCCATGGTCCTTACTGCATGAGATACTTTTACATTTCCATTGTTTGATATCAAATTCCCCCATCTCAGTACTTCACAAGTTCTCCCTGATACCTTCCTCCCAAAATAGAACAGATCTTCCCATTATTTGCCTCCATAGATTTCTTTCCTATTTCTTTGAAGTATTTATGACAATTTTAATAAGTCTATATCTTCTTCCCTAAAAAATGAACCCTTTATTGCTCTAATAAAGGTACGCTGTCCCAGGGGAGGACAAGACAGAGATGGAAAGTGACCTCATACTTGGGCATGTCAACTCTTATTCCAGTTTGCTTTTACTTCCACCCTGATATGATGTGTGTTTACCAGCAACCAGAGGCTCTAAAGGCTATATCTGATAGGCAGAAAAGGCTTCCCCCACAGCAATTCAAGTATAGGAAGGACAACATGTAAATCACTCTTCTCCAGTGTGGTTTCCTGCCCACTGCCCAAGCTACCCTCTGACTCAAGCCCCAGCCCCCAACACCACTTCACGCAAAGTAATTGAGGTCAAGCTTCCTGGACTCAGGTTTTCTCAGTTTTTAAAATCTCTTTCTGTTATAAATTCCAAGAATTCATTTTCCCCCTATAGTTTCTCCTGGTTACAGAAAGCCTACCTGTCTTGTGTCTGTTGCCATCTTGGGATTAATGGCTTTGGATAAAACCCTTGTCTTGTCATTGAACTCTCAGGACACTGTTTCTCTGCTATGATAATGACATACTGCACATGTACATCTCAAGATAGCTCCACTTCTTACATGTATGTTGGCTTCTAAGTAACACTTTCTAAGATTTCCCTTGCCTAACTAAGCAATATGGTCATTTCTATTCCTAGAGAAATCATAGTGCTGCTCTGAAATTTCCTTGGATCACAGAACCACAGAGTGGGGCTTATCTGCCTTCTCAGCCCCATACACCTAAACACCACACAATCATGTCTTCTTTGGGGTTCATCCGTCTTCACACAAGGCCTGCAAAGAATGTGTCTGACAATTCTGCCTGAGGCCCACTATGTAAGCAGAACTGTCTAGATTTAATTTGTCATAATTTCTTTCAAATATTTTGTCCTTGATATGGGTCCTTTTTGGTTTTTAGATTCAAAGTCAAGAATAGACGGTTGCCTTTGATTTCTCCATGTGTGTATCCCTAAAGTTAACAGCACAGGGAAGCATGATTCTGAAGAGGGTGGAATTGTACAGGATTTACTCGGGGAAATGTAACACTTTTTCAATATCCAAGCAAAGATTATAATATCAGCATCCGAGCCCTACTATTGTGATGTAAGTTTAAGATTTAATTTGATTTTTTTTTGGGGGGTGCTGCTGGGGATCGAACTCAGGGCCTTGTGCTTGCTAGGCAAGCACTCAGCCACCTGAACTAAATTCTCAACCCCATCAACTTGTTTTTAAAAGATATAGCTCAAAGCAATCCTATTAGTGAAATTTTATTATTATATATGGCAGAACTAGAAGGGCTTCTTTTATAGTGTATTTTCCTTATCAATTCCACATGAGGTTTCTGTCAAGAGACTCCTCATAATATATGAAACACCTTTTCATCAGAGTAGATGTACAAATCTGTAACAGACCTTAGAAAATAATAGCAATAAAAACATTTCTGTTTAATGAGCATTTACTGAGTGCTGGACTCTAAGAACCTATGTTCTGTATATATGGTACCTCATTTATTCTATGTAAAACTCTATGAAAATGCTAATGATCATCTCATTCTGCATATGAGAAAACCAGGGTGCATAGAGGTTAAAGTCTTACACAAAGTCACACAAGCAGTGGAAATTAGATCCAGTATTTAAGCCCAGCTGTAGTAAACTTTACAGCTTATTTAATACAATAAACTGAGTCTAAAGTCAGTGTACACTGTTAAAATGCGCACAATTCATTTTTCAATGATTGCAAATAGGCACAGTCATGCTTTAGTACCTTGGAGCGTTGGCAACTTCCAGGTGAGGCACTTCAGTAGTTGGCACTTTAGACTACTGAATGCCAGAATTGGGAAATGCTATGGCAAGCTGACCAAACGTCATGCATATCCAGTGGATTTTCATCAGTGTAGTTGAAGGTACTCAAGGTATGCGATTTCAGAGATATTCCCCAATCTTACTTGGAAAATGTAGCTGAAGTCAATGCGTTGAATAGGATTTTTAATTCCTGTGAAGCCTCCAAAACCGTGAAAGATTCTGGTTGCTGGGTTCATACCATAGAGAGCTGAGAAACTATGGTTTTGAGGGACTTTTTCTGTTATGTTTGTGATCAGAGGCCCAGAACGGATGAAGACCTGAGGTCCCTGTGCACCAAAGAGCACAGAGCAGGGAAAGCTTTGTGTATTTGCCTCGTTGGAAAGACTAAGTGAACAAATTTCCATGAGTATGAGCTAAGTTTGCTCTAAGTCATGCTTCCTACAAAATAACCCCAAGAATTGTGCCTGACCAAATGATCTTGGCCAATTTATGGAAACCGAGAGCCAGTATTTCATCACAGGCCTATGAAACGTCAATCATGCAAGTGTTTTAAGTGTTGAGAAGCAGGAGTTGTAATCCTGATTGAGACAGGAGGAGGCCAGGTGATGGAGGTATCTCAGTATGTGCTATTTATTCCTCCTGCCACTCGGAGGGGAATTGGCAGAGTGAAGTGCTTAATTAAAAAAGAAAAGATGACTTCCAAGTGATTTTTGAAAACAACAAGAAAAAAGAATAAAACCTTATTCTCCTTCAGAAAGAGGAAAACGCAACTGCCAAAACAGATGACTCCATTGAGATATTGGAGACTGAACTGGCTACAACCAGCACGCTTCCAGCTGTGAGCTGTGCCCAAAGTCCTGAGAGGCCTTCAGTCACATCATCCAGCAATCTCCGTACTCCTCAGATGCCACCAGCAACATCATCCAGAATTCTCCAGCCTTCTCAGAAACCTCCAGCAACACCACCCTCCACTCTGCAGTCTCCTCAGATGCCTCCAACCACACCATCCAGCAGTCTGCAGTCTCCTCAGATGCCTCCCAGACCATATTCTCCTCTCCAGAGTGTGCAGAGGCCTCCAACGTCATCCAACAGACTCTACAATGTTACGATATCTCCAGAAGCAGTATCCAGCAGTCTGCAGTCTCTTCAGATGCCTGCAGAAACACCATCCAGCAATCTGCACACTTCTCAGAGCCCTCCACAACCACCCAGTGATCTACAGACTGTCTGGATGCCTTCAACACCACCAAAAAGTCTCCAATGTTCTGAGATGCTTCTAGCAACAACACCCAGAAGTGTTCAGGTTGTTTGTTTATATCCAACAGCACTCTCCAGCAGTCTCCAGACTCTGCAGATGCCTCTAGCATCATCCAACAGTTTCCAAACTCCACAGGAACCTCTAGCATCATCCAGCCGTCTCCAGACTACACAGATGTCTGTAGCATCTTCCAGCAGTCTCCAGACTCCACAGGTGCCTCCAGCATCTTCCAGCCATCTGAGGACTCCACAGGTGCCTCTAACATCTTCCAGTCATCTCCAGACTCCACAGGTGCCTCTAGCATCATCCAGCAGTCTCCAGATTCCACAGGTGCCTCCAGCATCATCCAGCCATCTCCAGACTACACAGATGTCTGTAGCATCTTCCAGCAGTCTCAAGACTCCACAGGTGCCTCCAGCATCTTCCAGCTGTCTCCGGACTGTAGCATCTTCCAGCAGTCTCCAGACTCCACAGGTACCTCTAGCATCTTCCAGCCATCTCCGGACTGAAGCATCTTCCAGCAGTCTCCAGACTCCACAGGTGCCTCCAGCATCTTCCAGCCATCTCCGGACTGAAGCATCTTCCAGCAGTCTCCAGACTCCACAGGTACCTCTAGCATCATCCAGCCATCTCCAGACTACACAGATGTCTGTAGCATGTTCCAGCAGTCTCCAGACTCCACAGGTGCCTCTAGGAACAACATCCAACAGACCTTTGTCCATGGTGAATTTTCTGTTTCCACAATATGTGACAGGGATTAACAGAACTTTAGAAGAGTTTCTCAATAATCCCCTGTGATATCTGATGCTTTATTTAATTGAATCATTTTCATTTAGTGTATATTTTGAGATACTACTCTAAATTTGAATTCTAGCTCTTATTATGTCCTATTCCATTAGGTTTAATCTATGACTCAGTGAGCACCTAATTATCTGTACTTCATAAAATGAATCATTAGACATTGGTTTATTTAGCTTATTTTTAAGTGTTAGATTGCATTCTTGTTTCAATACACCATGAAAGTGATATATTAGGGTAAGATAGGGTATGAAATGACAGAGCCAACCAAAATTCATCATTAATTATTTCCCTTTCATTTTGTTACACAAATAACATCTTAGAAAATTTAAGGTAAGTATATACATAGACAAAAATAATTAAATTTCAACTGTCTAAATCTCTTCCATCAAATGCCACATTTCAGCAGTCTTTTTAATTTTCTCTTTATTATGTATATCCAGAGAGTATCATTTTGTTCCAGACTGTATAATATTACATATATTTTTCTATAACCAAATCTCTTAAAAATCACTTAAAATATCTTGAATTATCATTCAACCAACAAATAGAGATTTAAATTATTTTACTGTATGTGAAAATTGCATGGTCATTCTATGCGTTATAAAAATAACTCTATATTATTTGACTTGGGTTATTTCCAGTATCACCTATGCCTTCAAAGAACGTAATAAGAATATGCATACCTCGGGTCCTCTTTTTCTTTTCTTTTCTTTTCTTTTTTTTTTTTTTTTTGTGGTGCCGGGGATGGGATGGAACTCAGGGCCTTGTGCTTGCAAGGCAAGCACTCTAATCAGTAAGCTAAATCCCCAGCCCCCTCGGGTCCTGTTTTATCATCCACAGATAGAGTTACAATTTCTTCCCTCAGTCTTATGCGCTTTTTGTCAGGATGTTGATGTCACTATCGTGAGGTTGTCTGTTACTATTTAAATTATACTGGAAATGAACTGTTCTGATGTTAGGAAGCATTTGGCCACATGGAGGAGAAGTCAGAGTTAACCCCCATCACCCACAAAGCATAGTCTGTATAATTTGGGGATCACATTTAGCAGTGAGGGCAGCTGATCTGCCTCCACTTACTGTACCTGGGACTCCCATGGTTGCCTCCACACATCCTCTTCGAGATCAGCAGTCTTTCCTCCCACTCAAAATGCTCTCTTGAGACTGAAATAGTGCAGAGCACTCAAAGATAGGCATTCAAAGCAAAGTTCCTTCATGCCTAACTTCCATTTCTGTGAAGCCAGCACCTGTTCAGATTAGGAAAGTTCTCAGGGTTCTTCCAGTAGCTGCCTAACTAACCCTTATACAAAACAGCACTGGTTTATTGGAAAGGGCTTTGGGGTTCAATTTTTTTTTAAAATGTCCCTGCTGATCAGGGTTAGTACCAAATGATATTACCATCTAACATTTTTCATTTCTTCTATTGGCTAATTAATCCCATTTCAGACACCGTTTTTTAGATTTTCCCCAAGTCCACCTAATTAAGGTGCCCCTTGAGCACAGACATTTAGCCTTAATAGATCTCACTGGACGATGACCATGTACTCTGCCTTAATTGTGCTTGTGTTTTATTGTGTACCTTCCAAGTAGAAGTCAAGGTTGAAGTGCATACCCAGTGAACCTTCTGAAGAAGATGGTCGCCAGATGGGCCCCAAAGAAGTGATGGTATTGAAAGTGACAGAACCATTTACATATGCGGTCAAAGAAACAGAGCAAAAGCTGATTCATGCCACGGTGGCTACTGAACATGAATTCTTCCGAGTGAAAGTTTTTGACATCCAGTTTAAGGATAAGTTCATCCCAAGAAATGTCATAGCCATATCAAATTACGTTGGCCGAGATGGTTTCCTAGAGATATATAAATACTCAACTGTATCTAATGTGAGTGCTGATCGAAAGATGAATATCTCAAGTACTCTTATACACCACGCCAAAGCAACTCCTAAAATCCGCCAGCTTTGCTCACAAAGTAAAGGAAAATATGTGAATGGGATATTTAAGGTGTTTAAGGTAAGTCAAAGCATGAATTTGTAAAAATCTCTTCTGCAACCCTAGATTTTAAAGTTGTAACCTGCCACCTACAGTTTGTTCAACTTATTGCACACAAGAAATCAAAGCTCCCTTAGCAGGGGCAGGTGAGTGGCGCCTTGTCTTTTCACTTCAGAATATGGGATAGTTAGGCTCTTAACATTCCTCTCCTCAAGGTATCACCCTGCAAATTCCTTAGAATGAGATTTACCAAGAAATTTCAGTATTTTATCAACTATTTTGATTGACTCATAGCCCCACTGTATCAGAGATAACTGAATTGTGGCTTTATTTTTTTTTTTTTTGGTGAGGTGCTGGGGATCGAACTCAGGGCCTTGTGCTCTAACCACTAAAAGGCAAGCACTCTAACCACTAAGCTAAATCCCCAGCCCCCCTGAATTGTGAATAAGGAGTTGCCTCCCAACCCTGGATACTGGTTATAACAACCAGGGTAAGAAATCAAATGATTACTCTGTCCCAGAATGCAGCTGTGTCCAAAAGTAAGCTAGGATGCTGATCATCTCTACTCTACTTCTTCCCCTTCATTGCTTCTCATCAAGAAATTGTTGAGCAACTAATCTCTGCGCTAAATAATAAGAGAAACATAGAAGTTGAACTGACTAGAGAGTGTGGAGAATCTATGGCACGTGTGCCACAGCAGGCACTCAGAGTCCTCTCTGTCAGCATGCGAGCAGAGTCGCCCAGCAGCTGCTCATGCAGGTTTAATTGCAGTGTTGACACTTTGCAATAAATAAGTGGGTTTTGGGTTGCAGTTTGGGCACTCAATCTCTAAAAGGTTTGCCATCACTGGACTAGAGAAATGTACTACATCTCCCAATTTATACGGAGGGACCATAAATTCCAAAGAAATTTGGAGAATTCATAGATTTAGGGTGTGTCTTTCTATCTGGATACTCCCCCTACATAGTACACTTAACTGTTTGTTCAAAGTATTATTTCACACTCGATTATATTGTCTTTGAAGGTGGTTTTTTTTACTTTTACTTGTGTTTTCTGTACCTCATATTTAAATGATTGTGTTACATACTTCATTAATAAAGTAAGTGAGATACAAACCAAAACAATGGGACAGGTGTTCTGGATTTAATATTTAAATGGTTGGAAGAAGAATGAATAAATGGAGAAGATAGAAGAAATTGTATAGTGAGATAACATCATCCACTTCATGAGAATATGAAGTAGTCTTTCTCAGACCCCAATGAGCCGAGAATGGTCTTTCTTCTCTGTTCTTGTAGATATAGCAATAAACCCATCAAACTGATCAGATTTCTCACCACCTAGATTCCTCAAGAAATCTCAAGCATGCTGATATCAAAACAGTAAAAATTAGGAAGCTAATCAATTCTTCTAGAAAAGTTGAACATATAAAGATCTTAAGTAAGAGTTTCAGGGAGGTTTCAAAACAGGATTTGCCAACCAAAATATCTTAAGCAATGTGATATCTGTAATTTCGAACCTACAATTTTATTTACCTTGTTGAAACCAACATTCCACAAACACTGTGTATTTCTCATAGATGTCAAAATTCCTGATATGTCTCTCAGTAGGTATATGTTAATATTCTTTTGCAGAAAACGGTGAGGGAGGGATGCATTTTTTATGAAATAAAAGATAATACAGGAACAATGCAAGTACTGGTATATGGACGACTGGCCAATATCTACTGTGAGGAAGGCGACAAACTTAACCTTACTTGCTTTGAACTGGCCCCAAGTGTGGATACCTGGCAGCTGAGGTCTGTCCTTCACAGTCACCTCAAGGTAAGCATTTTACAGAAACAACATTCTTCCAAGTGGAAACTTATGTATTTTATACTGTACATTAGAAAACTAGACTGCTTCCATTACACACAGTCTGACCCAGTGAAGAAAACTAAGCTTTGTGCATTCTTATATGTAAACTATCTTTCTTTCCATCTACTTTTTAATAAGGATATTTAAATCACGGTGAAGAAAAAGTCAGAGATATTCAAAAGCTATTTTACCCTAAACTAAATAATAATTATTGTATCAAAGCAGAGAGATAATAAATGTTGGGGTTTAATTCAGAAAGATTTGTTTATATTCTGGCTCTGTGTTTTCCCAATTGACTAAAGATTTAAATACTAGGAATCTCCAGGTCATCATCTATAAAATAGGGTAAATATCTTCTGTCACAGAGGTTTATTAGCAGAGCTCATAACAAAACTAATTGACCAAGGATGCCCGAGAAAATCAGAACACAAGGGTATCTGCTTTTAGAGAAATACTATATGACAAAGTCCACGCTTTTTGTCATACTAATATAAACATTCATGTGGGCTCATGGGACACTAGAAACAGCTAAGATTGGAATGGAAATGAAATACAGGTCACATGTAAGTGCTGACCTATTCAGGCACACAGAAACGCAGCTGCTCCTAGATCTCTGCAGTTCTCAGGACGCCTAGTAAAACTGTCAAAACTTCCCTCAGGCAGGTACAACAGGAAGTGTATTTGTATCTTCCACTCATTCTCCTGTCCAGTGAGAACCCTTCACTGCTACACCAGCCTCTCTGCTCCACTTCCTCTCTCCTGTTCTTCCACTTGTGCTCTTGTTGGGTAGGAGTGATCAGCTCATTTCACAGTCCCAAGCGAGCGGGGAGGGTGACTCTGAGGCCTGGGATTCATGAAAGGAGATGTGGCCCATGGTTGTATAAGGTAAGTCACAGCACTCTTTTGTGAAATTGCTTGCACATCCCCAGATTTTGAGTGAAGGGGAAAATGTATGAGCAATTGCATCCCAATTGATCTATTTTTATTATTCTCTTCTTCAAGGTCATCAAATGCAGGAAAACCGAGCAACTCAATTCTGATTCAAATAAAGAAGTTTCACTGGAGTCCTAAAAACTTGGATGCCACTGACAGTGATGTTGATGGACATAAGATCCAAGTATAGGAGGGAGAAAAAAATATTTTTTACAACAGATGGTGTTACCCTTATATGGGGAGACCTTATAGGATGTCGTGTATCACAGAAAACCCACTACACTGCCCTCCATTAGAGGAGAAATTGAAAATGCATGTGCAGCCATCTCAGCAACCGGGGCTACCCCAGCAGCAGTTCAGCAGTTTGCTGTACTAATGAGTGTCTGGAAGCTAATGGCCACCTCTTGTAATTGTAGAGGCCAAAGGTAACTTGTAGTAATCTCATGATGTCTCAAAACATTTACTTTTAAAATATTTATGCAAATTGTTCTTTCCTGAAGTATTGTGATGTTTAATTGATTGTATCCACTTGCAAGAGAAGCTTACCTAAATTGGCTCAGCAGTTCCACACCCGGGTGTAAAAGGTACCACCTGGATGGTATAAAAGGGAAATGAAGGACGGATCTGCTTTGGTTTCTTTCGAGAAGCTCACTTTTACCTTGGATGTAATCTCCTGGTTTCCAGAGTGGACTCTTCAGCTTCCACTGCAGACCTATCGGACTCTGGATAGAAACTCAGACGGGACACTGCAGTGAGCTCCAGGCCTTTGGCTGGACCCTTTGGGTGTCCAGTGTGCAGACGTACCCTGTGCACTCTTCCATGTCTGACTGGGTAGGCAGCCCTTGTAAGCCAATCTGAAAACTCGTGTATTGCATTGTATCTGTTTCTCTAGTAAATACTGACAGATACAAGTATGTATACATGCTTTAGTAGTCTCTCTGTCTCTCTCTCTCTATATATATACATATATATGTCATATACAATGCATATAAAAACCAGCTCTTAGCTGATCGTGGTGGTACATGCCTAATATCCCAGCACTCTGGGAAGCTGAAGCAGGAGAATCAAGATTTCAAGCCCAGCCTGGGCAATTTAGAGACTTAGAAAGACTATCTAAAAAAAAAAAAAAAGTTTTTAAAGGATTACAGATGTAGTTCAGTACAAAGCCCCCGTGTTCATTCCCCAGTACCACCACCAAAACAAACAAAAAGCAAAGTCAGAAAATATGAGCAGAAACAAAACAATGTAAAATACAACTCTAGGAAATGGTCTCTTTGAGATGCTTTTTACATTATTCCTTATGCTTTTTTGTATTTTTTAAATTCCATGTTTTGCATCTGTAGCTTTTATAATTTGAAAAAATAAACATTTTTTTCTAAAGCAGTGCTTCTCCAGAAGTCTCTTTAATCTATATTTCATTTGCCTTTAAGGGAATAGTCTGTAGCGCATAAGTCAGGGTAGGACATCCAGGATAAAAGCAATATTTCAATTTATACTTTGGGTATGATCTTTAAGGACTGGGCCTGGTGAGGAAAGAGCAAGCTGTGTCCTGCTCGAAGAAGCCAGGCTGTGGTATGATGCTTCTCATTCTTTTGGGAAAGTACCAAGAAGGGGAATAGCTGGATCAAATGGAACCTCTAGTCCTAGGTTTTTTTAGGACTCTCCACACTGATTTCCATAGTGGTTGCACCAGTCTACACAAATACTGTGTTGTTTCTCTGGTCTGAGAAACAGAAAGTGTAAATAAGGACTAAAATGTATTATATTGGGAAAGGGAAGAAATTGTTCAAATTGGAAGGGGCACGTGGGAGGGGGGGAAGGAATGGAGGAAAAAGAGAAAAAAGAATAGAAGGAAAAAAAACAAAGCTTTTAGAAATTCCCTAGGATGAATGTTATCACTATGTATATCCAAAATGTACCATTAAAATAAAATTTAAAAAACCAAGCTAAGGGCCAGATGGGGGATGAAATCCAGTCTGGGCTTCAGTTGCCAAGACCTGTGTCCTGAGAGGGTTAATTAGGTCAGGACCATGAATATCTTTTCCGAAATTTTCTCCCGGAGGGGCCGTAATGGGTACTTCGCCTCCCAGATGAGTGTCTTCTGATGATTTATATGGAAGCACTAGTGCATTAGGAGAAATTCCGGCCCTCTCTGATGTGAAGTATTTGATTCCAATCATTTACTCAAACTCGAGCGGTCCCTCAAGGAGTTTTCCCATCTCCATCCCTGGTTCTCACAATCCACACATTTGGATCTATCAGGAATCTGTCCCAGGCACATCTGTATTAGACCAAGACTGAACCTAGTTTTCTTATAGTTCAATAACAAAAACAGATATGTAGAATTAAAATTTGCTGTTATATTTACTGATCACATATTTGATATCTGGTATTTTGCAATTATTTTGTGTCACTTGGTTTTCACCTTAGTTCTAAAAGTTGGATTTTTTTTTTCCTTTTTACTGTATAATGTTGCATAAACTAAGCAGCATAAAGGTAAAATAACTTTCTTAATGATACTTAGACGGTAAATCAGCTTGATTTAGAATCTAGGCTGTTCCAATTTGAGGTGTATGTTTTAGAAGGAGGAGTGTGAAGTTGAGGTCGAAATTTCGAGGAACAGAACAGAGAAGTTCACTACTGCGAAGGACCAAGGATATTTATGCCCAATTTATGTAAGGAAAGAGGCACTTAAGTTCTACCATTATGTTCTGGAGCCAAAGATCCAAGGAATAACAACGTATTATCTCCTTTCCAAGTTTACGTCTTTTATGATGTTAGGGCTAGAGTCTAACTAGACATTTTTCTGTCTCCTTGTCTGATACTATTATAATAACATATATGTACATGTATGTACGTGTATGTATTTATTTATAAATGCATGTATTATATACATATCTAACTCTACATATAAATATGTGGGTATATGTTTATTTCTTTTTAAATATTATTTTGGTCATTTGGGGAACCACATTGTGAAGGGAGTGTAGAAGTGATAAAATCCAGTTTCTTCAACCAGATTGAGAAAACTGAACTGCAGAGATTTAATGTGATGACGAAAATCAGTGTTACTTGGGTAATTAGGAACAGACTTCATCCTGAAATTTTAGACTGCTAAAACTTCCTCTAAATTCAAATTTGACCTATGGACACTAAGGAAAAGGGCCACATTAATGCACACATGGTGTTTTCATTCTGAGCTAAACTAGTACTTGGTAGTACTTTAGGTGAACTTTCTATAATGTACTGTTCTTGAGAATGGCAAGCATGCTGATTAAGAGTTAGAGAAGGGTGCTCTTTGAGAACATACTCTTAAGTGAAATAAATCAGACACTCATGAGTGCACATCGAATTGTTTCTCTGATATGAGAAACGATAAGTGTAAATAAGGACAAAGAAGTGTAATAGATATTATAGAAAAGGAAGCTAATAATCAAAAGAGAGGAGAACTAGAAAGGGAGAAGGCAGAAAATAGGAATGGAAAAGGGAAAGAAAGGGAAAGGAAAAAAATTGAAAAATATAAATAAACCTGCTGTAAAGAGGGAAGGAGGGAGCAGAAGGGAGGGGTGGGGAAGAGGGGGCAAACCAAGATACGTCATGTACAGGTACAAAATAACCATGATGAATGTGATCAATATGTGTACAATGTACCAATACATGTTCTTGGTGAAAAATTTAAAAAAATAAAAAAATAAAAAGATTTAGAGGAATCACTGAAGTGATCTGCCCAATGTTTTCGCTTTTCTTAACATGCTGATTCTCATTTTTTTTTTCTCATTTGAACTTGGAAGAAGGATCACACTTCTCTAAATGGTATAAGCAAGGAATGACACTTTACTTCAAAAAACTTCCTCTTTTATTTTGTTTTCACTTGAATAGCATCATCCTCTAATTCCACAACCTCTCTCTCTTTTATATTCTTGTGCCATAAGACATCTTAGAGCTCCTCCTTGTAACGAGTGGTTTCGAGGTGTGAAAGAGACAAAGAAATTTTTGTGACGCTCTCTGGAGTATCAGAATATGACACTAATTAGAAAAGGCTCACACAACAGATGACTCAGTTTCTTCAATTGTTAAAATGGGGCGAATAACAGAACCAGCTGCCCTCTGACAAACAATTAAGATAGTCATTGTAATTACTTTTCGTAACTTACATTTAACAGTGTATCTTTGAAGGCTTTATATATCAGAACATATAAATCTGGTTCATACTTCTAAGCTATTCTAATGAAAAACTTAGGATTTATTTAACTATGTTTTAATATTGATCACTTCAGTTGTTTTACATTATTTCTAAATATTTCAAAATTAGAAATAACTTAAAACACAGTGTTCAGGATCTGTAGCCACAGCAGTTTGGTGGTAAAGCATGTGCCTAGCATGAGTGAGGTTCTGGATTCTGTATGCAGCATAGCAAAGAAAAAAGAAAATTCAGTTAATTAATACCAATAAGCCAATGTATCTAGGTTAAATTCCTGGAAACAGAATTTCTAGGTCAAAGAATATGAACATAAATGTAAATTCATATAGATATCCCAACTAATACTTGTGAAGACATTTGTTTTTAGTAATTGTATCATTATCACATTCACAAATGTTGGAAATTATTAACCTTGTGGATAAGAAATATGCAGTTTTTAAATCCCTGGTTTAGTCTTTAGAGGTCTTTTAAAAAGTTTCATTTTATTTATAATAAGCAAAGGGTACTTATTTCAGAGAAATTTTTAAAAACAAAATTAAGTGTTAAAAATACCACAATTCTATGTTCCAACTTGAGCATGTTCTGTGTTTATTACAGCATTAAATGTATACAATGAAATTCACTAAAATTAATGAAAGTTTTTGCAAGTTTTTACAATTGCATGTAGTCATGTTACTACCACATAAATCAAGATGTAGAATTGTCTATCCTAATCACGGTTAACACTTACTTATGTATGATGTTTGTTCATAGTTTATTTCTTTTAATTGTTGAGTAAAAGTCTATTGTGTGGGTACACCAAAGTTAATCATTTCCCAGATGAGGGTCAATGATTTATTTAAAGTTTTGCATAATTACAAATAAAACATCCACAAATATTCACATACAAATTTTTGTGTGAGATTACACTGTCGTTTCAAGTGTGTAAAAAATTTAGATCGTATGACTGCTGGATCCAGATTGCTGGATCATATGATAAGTGTATGTCTAGCTTCATAAGAAATTGCCGAACTGTTTACTAAAGGGACTGTAACGTTTTTCATTTCCTCCAGTAGTAATGAGAGTTTCAATTCCTCTTCGCCTTCCATAGAACTTAGTACTGTAGATGCGTATTAACTTTTTAGCCCCATTGCAAAATGGTTGCACCATTTCACATTCCCCCACCCAAGTTTGTTAACCGCTCTAGTTGATTCCTATTCTTCTCACCACTTGCCCTACTCAATCTACTTAAATTTTAACAATTATTATAAGTGTGTAGTGATATCTCATTTGTGTTCCTCTAAAGATAAATTATATTCAGTATTTTTATGTGCTGCTTTGCCATCCATTTATCATGCTTTTCCCATTTGAAAAAAAGTGTTGCTTTTTCTCACGCTACTGAATTTTGAGAGTTCTTCATAAATTCTAGATACAAGGTCTTTCACAGCCATTTAACTAATGAATATTCAGCCTAAATCTATGGCTTGCCTTTCAGTCCTGTTTTTGGTAGTTTTTGGAGAGTACTTTTTCATTTTCATAAAGTTCAAATTACTAAAAATACACCTCTGTAGATTGTGCTTTTTAATATATATATATTAAAAAATTCACCTATATATGTAACCTCAGGTATTTCTCTAAATCAGGATCCCAGGTATTTTATATTATTTTCTCTGGAAGTTTTCAAGTTTTAGGTTTTCACATTTAAGCCACGGATCTTTTTCTGAGTTAATTTTGTATTGAGAGTAATGTAATCATGTACTGCAAATGTGTACCAATAAAAAATAAAAATTGAAAAAAAGGACTTTTATTTTTGTCTTTGTCTATTAGCTATTTGAATATACTTCAGTGTTTATGTGTATTATTATATCATCATCATCATTATACTTATTCTGCTTAGTGTTCTCAAACATCGTTAGATCTATGATGATTTTAATGTCTGTTGCTACTTTTAAAACGTTTGTTCTTCATCTTTTTTCAAATATTTCTTACGCTTCATCTTCCCTGTTGTTTCTGTGACTCCAAGTACAGATATTTTTAACCCTTTTTGATTTTATCCCATGTCTCTTAGATGCTATAATTTGTTTTTATTCTTGTCGCCCTAGCGATTTAGTTTGAGTAATTTTTATCGATCTTTGTTTGATTCATTGATTTCTTCCTCGGCAGTGTCAAATCTACTGATTATCTGTCAAAGGCATTCTTTAACTCTGTAACTTGTGATTTTTATTTCTAGCATATCCATTTCATTTTTCCTCATAGTTTCCATTTCGTTACTGAAATTGTCCACCTGATGATGTCTACTATCCATCTATTTTAAATACTCTGATGGTTCCAACATTTATGTCTCTGTTCTTTTCCCAAAATAAGATTTCTCTTTTGATACAGATTTAATGTCTGCGTACCTCACAACTTTCATTGATAACCAGAGACTTACCTGGAAATGGGCACAGATGTTCCTCTGCTGAGGCTTTCCTGTAGAAGCCGAGTCAGGAGTGAATGTGTTTGAGCCTTCACAACCAAACCTAAAAGAATTTCTCTTACAAGCTCTTACCCACCCTTTAACAACCACCTGTTACTCATTATGTGGCAATTGTTTAGTCAGGAGGTAAGCCACGTGTAATGGGAAGAGAGATATAGGGAGTATCTTACTGTCCTGGCCAGCTTCTGCCCTTGGCAAGAACTATGTCTCTGAGTCTTAAAGGTAAGATTTTCACCTCTAAATCTGACCCTCCTCCAGATCTTGAAGACCCTTAATAGATGCAGACTCTACACTGTGTACCTAGAACCTGTTTCTCCCTCTTCTGAGAGCAGATTGACTTTTTCATTCCCTTGTTTTAAGGGTCTTCACCTGTGCCCTGCAGACTTTGCTTTTCTTCCCCAGGGTTATTTTTGTTTTATAGGGAAGGATTCAAGCAGGGCTTCATGTCTTTTCCATGGTGGTTGATCTTTCCCTTCCCCAGACCTGTCCTTAATCTTTCTCATGACCATCCAGTGACATCTAGGAAGTGCCTACAAGTGGGTGCATGCAAGTCCACTGTGTGACTGAAGTTCTCAGTAATTCTGTATTCTCATACTAGTTCCAGCTCAACCATAGGCATTCACTAAAAATTTTAGCTAAATTCTTCTATTTTATGAGGTATATAATATCAACGATCTGCCCTGGGATATAAATGCTCCCTCTCTCCTCAGGTATGTTTTTCCCTAGACTTTTGATTAGATGCTTGCTCCACAGCCTCAGCTGTCTGAGGAGCTTGGAAAAGGCTGTGATTTTTGCAGATTATCTACTTTCTACATCTTACACAGAGGCAAATGCAATTTATTAATTGTTCTTCTCCAGTTATTAGTCAAGTTGAAAATTTTTTCAATTTCATATTTGTCCTCCTGTAAATTTGGTTATTTACATGTTGCGATCCTATTGATTTATGATTTATACAACTACATATAGTGAACATTTCCTGTTAATCATTTTATCCATTCAGTAGACATTTCCCAAACAAATACAATATCCCTTGATATCTATATAAAGAATTCCACCCTTATCCAAAACCAGACCAGGACTCAATAAATGAGAAACGTAATTTTATTATATTGAAAGGTTGATATTTTGTACTTATTTATCCATCAATTATTCAATCCTGTTTAATTTGATATGTGGGGAGGAATCCCTGAACTGTTACTATCATGCAGCAAAGAATCCGGTTGAAGAGGCCACATCAGGGATTCGTCCATTAAAATCTGCTTAGATGAGTAGACTTTATTGGGTCATTTTCATTTGCTTTGGTTTTTTTGGCTTTAGTGACCTGGACTGGGAAAAATAAATAAATAAATAATAAATAAACAGAGGGGAGACAGATGACACGCAGCTCAGCTACACACTTTTGCTTTCCATGACCATGTCTTTGTGAAGTGTACCGTTCTTCTCATATTATCGCTTTTATTTTGCTCCAAGTATGTTAGGGCTCACTCTCCTGAAGAATACAGGCTCTGAAACACACCCTTGTCCTTAAGAAGGGCGGGCCTGCAGTATTCTCATGTCTTCGCCACAACTCTTACCAAGACAGACAGCAGCCAGTGCCCACACGGGAAAAGAGCACAACGTCATGACAGGGGAATGGGTGTCCGGGGTGAGGGGTGGTGACAGAATAGGACCAGGGGTTTACTCAACTCCTCTGGGCTGTGGCAGATGCAGGGATGGTGGCACTGATTCAGACTGTGCCTTCTAGGCTGATGGTTTGTGTCTACTTTTACCTACATCTGTCAGAATGATTCGTCCAACCCTGGACAAGCTGTCTGTGGTAGGCTTTAGTGTCATCAGGGAACTGGGACTCTGTGAGAACCAGTGTGTCATGTCTCTACCTTGGGAAGCTCTTGAATATTACTCTGTGTGTGTGTGTGTGTGTGTGTGTGTGTGTGTGTGAGACTAGGGACTAAACGCAGGATCTTCACACTGAGCTATATCCTAGCTCTTAAAAAAAAAAAAAAAAGGAAAGAAAGAAAGAAAAGACACACACACACAAAAAAACACTGCCATAAAAAAGGATAAACTAGAGTCATTCATATACAAATGGATGTTTCCTGAGAACATACTCTTAAGTGAAATAAATCAGACACTCATGAGCACACATCGAGTTGTTTCTCTGATATGAGAAACCATAACTGTAAATAAGAACAAAGAGGTGTAATAGATATTATATAAAAGGAGGATGGTATGCAGAGGAGAGGAGTACTAGAAAGAAAAAAGGGGAAAAGCAGAAAGGCAACAGGGGAGAGAG
>PVJO010020363.1:0-32184 GCA_004026905.1 Hystrix cristata
CAATAGCATTATAAAATAAAATAGTGTTTTGATATGAGAGTCCACAAATTTATCTCTTATCTCTGGGATCCATATCAGAATTGAAATGAAATAGATATCAGTATCAGTAGGATTTAAAGACAGATATATACCCTCTTGAGTATAAACAAAGTATTTTAAGGAAAATCTTGCATGGGAACTAATATTGTCTATAAAGAGCATAATGTGAAATAAATTAAATACAATTCAGTTACATTGAATTATAGAACTAAATGAGAACTATAAGATCTTATTTCAAAACATTTTTATAACTGTAGAACGTGCTAGGATTCTACTTTAAACCATATATTGATATTTCACATTTAATTCAATGAGAAAGTAAAGCTTATACACATCTTGTAATTTCCCTCAAGCTATAGCTTTATATAGAATTAAAATTACAGCAACACAAATACAGGCATTCTGCTCCTGAACCATTTAAGAACTATGTTGGTCTAAATTTTTCTCGTAGAGGAATTACGAAACGAATGTTACAAATATAAATTTTACCTTAAAACTAGAAATACCCTCAGGCATTACCAATAGTAGAATCTAGCAGCATGAAGCACAGTGAATTACATCAGGATATGGGCGTTAGCACTACCACGAAAATCTTTAGTAAAATTACTGTAGCTGACCACATTAAAATGCTACTAAGTTTATGACTTTACTAAATACTCTAACAGTGTTAACTGGACTATCAATAACTACAGAAATGTGTGCAACTATCTTAATATAGAGCCGATAAAACATCCAAAAAGTGTACCGGATTATAAAACGGTTTGTTTCTGCATGCAAAATTATTCAGAGAGTGTGTTGAGAAATGGAAATAAATTACCACATCAATTTCAAATTTTAAATTGGAATTATGAAATATATATGTATTATACATGTATATATGTGTTTGCATCTACATGTATTTGTACATATAAATTTATGTATGAATACATACAAATCTCAAACATATCTTACAAATTAAAGTCACAATATTTGCAGTCTTGTAAATCCATATTATTATTCACTTTTTCTAAAACTTGCAACAAATGGAAGAACATGTGCTTGAAACTTGAAAGCACAAGTGTCAGAGACTACCAATTGTTCTCCACCCTCTTTCTTTCTACTAAAGAATTCCTGAAAGGCAGAAGGACTGTCCTTCTTTGACTCTTGACTCTTCTTTCTCCTTGAGGGGAATACAAACATGATGGCTTGTGGCTGAATACGTCACCGTATCAGAAGATGAGGGTCATTGTGTAACTGCGCCTCTTAATCTCAATTGCTTACTTGACAAGATTCAGATCCTCCTGAAGAAGTAACTTGATCGTGCGGGTGCTGTAGTCACCACTAAATTAATTTGCTGATATTCATGGCTGGATGTGCTGTCGGGCAGCAGGATGCAGTTGGAGGAGACAGGTCTTGGGTGTGTACTTTCGGAGGCTGGCACCCTTCCCTTGTGCTCTACTTCCTGGCCATTGTGAAGCGTTTTGTCCCACCCCACCATTCTACCATGATGTTCTGCACCATTTCAGACGCATAGCAATGGGACCAGTTTACCATGGACTAAAATCTCAAAAACCATGAGTCAAATTCAACTTGCTCTCCTAAAGGTTATGAGTGTCCAGGATTTCACACCTCCAACAGGAAAGCTGTCCAACAGTCTCACACCTACAACAGAGATTCTGATAAAGCAGAACCAGATTCCCTGATCATTTAGTGACACCTCAATCTCACTATTGGGCTACATACTAGCCATTGATTGATTAAAAAATTATAGAATTAATGAATTTAAATTTGGTTTTCTTAAGATTTTTGGATAAAAGCTGGATCTGATCCTTTTACTTTTTCTCAGCCCCTCACTTAGTCATGCAAACACACACACAGAAACACACTCATGGTACATTCGTACCTATACCACACAAAGTTATTCCGAGATACCTTACAAAATGTCGCCAATTTTATGTTCCTCAAATTACTAAAAGATAGAAATTATCAAATAAATAACCCAAGGATGAGAAACATATATTCCAGTAATGGTCCCTTTAAATGTAAGTTTTACAGTAGTGAATGTTAGGGAGACAACAAAACTGGGTCTTAATTATAAAAGTTGAAAAAGCCAATCAAATGCATCAATTTACGTATTAATAAATTATGTAAGAAACATGTTGTTAATCAAGTCTAAGATAGTTCCACCAGAGTAAAATTAAAATATGTTCAATCAAGTTCACATTCTCTTAGAGAAATGACGTGTTTGCTGATCATAAATTTGCATGTGATTTTAATGTTATTCCTAGATGAAAACAAGTCATGCTTTTTATGTAAAATATTTGCCAATCAATTGTCCAGTCGTGGATAGCCTGCCTTTCCATATGCGGGAAATCTTAATGTGAGAAATTGCAAATATGACTTTATAAAGTGTTTATGAAGGTGTGCTAAAATGATAAAAATATTGTTCTGGAAATGGAAATATTATTCATTAAGCACTATTTTATCATAAACATATTGTTAAAATCTTATTTTACATTTTATTGTTAAACATAATTTTATTTGGGGATTTTTTCTATGTCTAAACTAATTCATTACAAGCAGTAAGAAGTAAATATACTTAATAGCTGTAATTTTGAGAACTAGATTCTTTGAATCTCACATCAGATTATCTTCAACATTTCAAAATATAAGTAATTTTGTTAATCTGTATTCTTCATATTTTTGTGATGCAACATACAAAATTTGGATGATTTCTGAGTATTATACCGATTTCAGTATGGTTCTTGCATTCTACATACAAAAATGCTATGTTTTACTTTATTGTTTTTGTTTGAACAATTAACTTATTGTTTGATATATTTGAGTATAAATTATTGATTATCAGACTATAATTATTTAGTAAATTATTATTTAAAATAGTTAAAGTTTGGGTTAAACTATAGGAAAAGCATGGAATTTTTTAAATTATATGAATAAAAGTGTGGATGATGAATAGAAATTCGTAAGATTTAGAATTTTACAAATATTATGCCATTTCTATAAAATAAATGTAATTTTATTTAGCTGCCCACGGAAGAATTAAAATATAAAAATTCAAGAAAATATTTATTTTAAAGTGCAGCTAATACAAACTAGATTATTTGGTTTTCATAACTGTTGGCTTCGATTTAAACCAACACAGTGAATTTTGAGACAGGTATTTGCATAAGTAAAACATATTTCCATGGTCCAAAATTCTAATAAAAAGTATGCGATAGCATAGTTTTTTTTTTTTTTTTGACAGACTATGAAGGTATCTTTGAATTGTCTCAGTAGAGAGTTAACAATTCAATTGATTAAAGGTAGAAGTCAATATGATAGTATATGAAGGTATGAAATTAATATCTTCCTTCTATTAGAAGGAATTAATAATTCCTTATAAATTTTGTTATTTTAACAGCTGCATTTTTCTGCAAGCAAAATATGCAAGAGTATTTTACTTTCTCCAGGGAATATTACACATACTTTTAACTCTTTGATATTTATATTGTCTTTAAATTTTAGGTATAAATATATTTCACTTTACACTCTGTTAAGGCAAAATATATCGAGTGCAATGATAAAAAGCAACTTGCCATTATCACCATCTCAGGCAAACCACCAAGATGTGAGGAGTTGAGACTGAAGCAAGTGTGCGTGCCCACTTCAAAGGCAATGGTTCCTCAACTTCGGCCAATGATTATCTTCACAGTACTTGAGGCTAATGTTGCTGGATAGCCCTATTTTTCAACAGAAGCTGAAAATCTGAATAACTAGGAGAAATTTCTAAAACCCAATGTTGACAACTGTTAATCACCAAACACTACATTTGCAAATAGCCTACTAGTTCTAAAAATGATTGGCAGGATTTTAATAAGTGGTAAGTAGAAATTGTCTTCATGTTACAAAGCATGTTAGCCACTATCATCTTTTTGGGAAAATCACTGTAAAATTTTGTGTTGCTGATTCCTCTTACCACCATCATGTTTATGATCTAAGGTGAAAAGGGAGCTAAGAGATACCTGCATATCGCCTTTATTACAAAACATGTAAACTAGAAAAGTCAGAAATTAATAAAACCAATACTTCAGATTTAACGGTCTATGATTTTCCATTGAGATTTTCTGGTTCCATGATAAGAGTTTTGACCATCTACATTCATTAGTTTAAAGGAAAATTGGGGAAGTATGACAAATATTGCTGTGTTCAGTGATCTTTTCTAAAAAACACAACAAAGTTACCATTTCCAAAACTACACATATTCTTTTAACTAATCAAATTACAAAGTACTGTTAATGCTTAATTTATTTTTGCAATTACTGATAATTATGTATTATATCACAATTACTAAACAATTATTCCAGTTACAGAAATAAGCAATTGCTAAACTCAAAAGCATATATATTGAAATAAAGTTGACTATTCTATTTAGTGTATTTAAATTGTTATGGAGTCTAAATAAATTGTCCTAAATTCTTATTTGATGCTTAAGTCGATCTGTAATTATACATAATCAGAAGGGTAAGAAGAAAAAAGAGGAAGAGGACATAAGAACTAAAATATGTAATAATTTTTCAGTTGTAAATAGAGCAGGGATCCTTCTGATTTTTTTGTGATAATAAAAAGTCTACTCTCCTACATTTGATATTTTTTTTGTTTGTTTTATTCAGTGTTCTGTGACACTTCTTCATGTGTTAGCCTAAAATTACAATCTGTTCTCATTTATTGCATAGTCCCCAATTTTCTCAAATTTTCAATCTCAGGAGAATGCATCAAAAATTTAAAACAGATGTAGTTTTAATAATCTTCATGTCTTTATCAATATTAAATATTAACAAAATATTAATACATAATGTAGCTTTTAACAAACATTATGAACTAAATAACATTTGAACTCAAAGAAGTTCTTTTGGAAGAATATATTCTTTTATGTAAAACTTTGGTATCCTGTATACTGAAGTTATACAAATCAAAAATTCTAAAGAATAGAATGACCAAGGCCCTTAGGAAATAATTTTATAGAGGGGATCGTAGTGGTGATTGATAAGACACAACTTACATTCCCTTCTCTCTTATGTTCATAGTCATTTAGTCTTTGCTCCACAAATATTAAAGTGATTTTTAAGCTTGCTCAAAATTGTCTACATTAATGACCTTATTGTCACCAATACACTTTTAGACAGAAAAGGCTTTGGCATACATGCAAAACATGAACCATGTTTATATGTTGTATCTGACATCTACGCTTAATATATTCTGAAAAAATATTGCTGATATCCTATATTTTAAAAGATCTCATATAACATGTAGGCTTTGGGAACTTTTCTTTAATCAGTCCCTAAATTTTATGTATTCTGCTTGAATCCACTCATAATTGACATTCTCTCCCTATGTATTGTTGAACATTTGCTTTCAATGACAGTAAAAATATTTTCTCTCAACATTCAGACCAAGTGCCGATTCCTTTATGGAAGTTTTATCATCTTGCTATAATGAATCACCTATTGTGCCCCTAAAGAATGTTGATAATAATTTGGTTTAATGCTTAATATATCTTTTAATAATCTTTTCTACAAGTTCATCTCTTCATTATATTTTAACTAACTTGAAGAAAAAGACTATTATTCATTTAGGCATCACCCGAGGCCGGTACCTAACACTTTTCCAATAAATGCTTCCTTAATTTAATTTGAGTTCTTCTCTTTAATATATTATTTTATTGACTAGAGTCACAAAGTTCACAATTAAATTATTCTTTTATAAAAGTCCAAATTAGAACTATTTTTTCTCTTAATTTGAACATCACATTTCAGAAAATGATGACATATTATTCATAGCAAGGTTTATTATCTCCCATGATAATATTCTGATATGAAAACCTCATGATGAAATAAAATATTTATACTTTCAATACAAAACCATGAGTGTCTGAGTGCCACTATGTTTTCTTGATAATCAAATACACTTTTGAGCTAAAATAAATCGTTTTCCCTCTGTGAAACTTTGGTATCTTGTATAGCAAAGTTATATAAATCAGAAGTTCTAAAGCATAGATGACATCAGGTTTACAGAAATAAATAGCTTCACCAATTAGAAACACCTACAGTTTTGAAGAAATTACTACAATCTTTTGATATAAATAATAATTTATATTTCTCCTTGGGAAGGTAAATATTTATTGCTATAAATAAAGTTAAAGTAACATCTTTATATTTTTGTATGTAAAATATTGTCCAACACATGAGCAAAAACAATAATAGAGAACTAAGGTCCATTATAGTTCTCATACTCCAAGGAAGAATTTGTAAATACACTAAAGATGAAATTTGTGACATAACTTGTAATTTTTTTAAGGTTACTAATTTCTGACATTAGAAGTTACAGATGTACAGAATACACTTCTTTTTATGTTAAACTGAAATTTAAATAGTATAGATATTTACCATACATAACTATTTTATTATAAAGAAAAAACGCAGAAGCTAAAGAAATCAGGCCCATGACGTGACACTCAAAAATAAGGAAATTGCTAAAAAGAGAAAAGGAGAAAAAATATTTTCACTTCTCAAATAACCACTACTTTGATATAGGGGTTTTTTATATTTAAATATGAGACAGAATGGGAAATTACTTTGCATATTCCTAATTTCAATTGAAGAAGGAAGAAAAGATCAAGTTAACATTTTACCATTTCCACATTTAATCTTGAAAATAAAATGACCGCAGTACGGCATGACATTACTTTGTGGAGGGAAATGCGGGGTGAGGGCAGGAGTAGCACATACCATACTGCAGCACCATTCACGCAGTCCCACTTCTGAAGAAGGTGGAGTGATTGTTACTTGGAATAGTCACAAATGATAAAGAGCAAGTAGCTACAATATCAATTCTTGAGATGATTGGAAGGGTGGTCACTGGAAATTTTGCTTAGTAGAATGTTTAAAAATATGAAATAATATGAAAGACTATAAAACAAATATTTAAAACGTAATTTTTGTAACAAAGGTTTACAAAACATTATTTTGATTTAATTTTTTATTAAATCAAAATGATGGCACTTTAATTTTTTCATATATTCATTGATATAACCAAAATTTTTCTATTATTAGAAGACAGCATTAAATTTTACTGAAATAAAAATAAGAAAAATATTTAGTTATATTTCTAACAATGAATATTGCTAACTTTCATGGGTGCGATATGGGTATTTTGCTTCTGATTTTTGTCCTAATAATGAATACCTTCTACGTGAGTTGACCTATAATATTAATCATTGAATATGATGTTTTATAATTAGAATTAATAAGTTGTTCTTTACAACAATCCCATAAATTCAGATTTTTTTGAAATTTTACACTTGCTTTTAAGTCTCAAAATTAGCCTCAATTCTACACAAAAAATAAATGTTTTATTTTTATTAAAATTAAAGAGTGATCTTAACATACCTAAATCTCTTCAAGTACCATCCAAATAGTCATTTCCTGTACTATCATCTTTTTCAAATTAGAAGTAGTTCCTACTACAACGAAAGTGAGATATGTACACAGAATATGTGAAAGGCTAGAAAGTAAATACAACTATTGTTTCAAGATTTATTAATTTTATTCAAATGAAATAAATTAAAAAATATAAGATATAATGTCTACTGATTTTGATTCAATTATTATTTTTCCATCAAGTAACCCCCAACAACATCAATTAATTCAGTTATGTTCTAATTAAATAATAAGGGTACTTACAGTCATAGATGAGACAAACTCCAAAGGAAATAATTTCTATGCTTATACTCATAATGATCCAGGTTATTTTTCCTTCAGAATTTGATTCTTTAGCTCTAAGCAGAGTGAAAAATATAGTACAGAATTTCAAAGACTATTGAAGAGCAATCTGCTAAAATGTGTTTATATCTCACCATATACAGAAGAATATATTATTGCATGAACTATATATACATTAAAATATTTTAGAGAGAAGCGATGATTTTCTATAACAGAAAGTTTATTTCCTCATGATTTACTGTAGTTTGTCCAGAAATCCTTATGATCACGGTCCTATTTCTTAACTATTGATATCATCTAACGTGAGCCCCACTAATTTTTATGGGGTTCCAAAAGCTGAATATAAACAATTTAATGTTTAGCTATATTACACACACACACACACACACACACACACACACACACACACACACACACACGTCTAAGGTAATACAAGTGGTTCTGAATAGTAGGATTAAGACGTGTTTGGGGTTTTTAAAGAAAATAAAGTACAATTGTGAAATAATTGTTCTAGAAATATTGCTTTATTCTGTTGGACAAAATCAATTTTCTTAACAATGTTGTTTACTCACTGAAATTTTAAAAGATAATAAGAGTAGTTAAATATAACCCACCACTAATGGAAATTAAGAGGGAAATTATCTCTTTAATCTTTTTAAAAATCGAGATTATTTTAAATTACCATTTTCCAACATTGAGATCTGCTCAGCTTGAACAGAACATTGCCTGTTGCTATGATCTGCAAAATGCTTGAAAAACTCTTAGATTTTCTAGGTAGATGAATTAAATTTGAAGCACTTATGTTGAGGAAAAAAAGACTATTTAAAGAGTGTAGGGTCAATATCTCCAATTTATAATTTAATATAACAGTTTTAAGTGCTCTCAATTATAGTAATGAAGGTAAAGAGAGCTGTAAGGAGTGTTTTACTAGGTACAATTTATGCCTTAAGGAGTTTACATTCCATCACAGCTGTCATACATTGCAGTCAGAGGAACTGCTCCAAGTGGGCTGAGTTTGAGGTGTGCTCTTTATTTGCAGAAAACTTTTTATTTTGATACAGTATTTTTTTTTAACCAAGAACATGTATTGGTACATTGTATACATAATGATCATATTCAACATGGCTATTTTGTACCTGTAATGATATAACTTGCCCTCCCCCTGCTCTTCCCCACCCCTACCTTCCCTATTTGCAGCAGGTTTATTTACATTCTTCCAGTTTTTCCCCTTCTCCTTTCTTTTCTTTTTCCTTCCTTCTTTTCCCCCTTCTCCCTATCTAGTTCTCCTTCTCTTTTGTACACTATCAATTTTTTTACATACTATCTATTATACCTCTTTGTCCTTATTTACACTTATGGTTTCTCATATCAGAGAAACAATTCGATGTGTACTGATGAGTGCCTGATTTATTTCACTTAACAGTATGTTCTTGCCACATGTCAAAAACTAAAACTAGATACATGTCTCTCACCATGTACTCACCTAAAATCAAAATGGATCAAAGATTTAAATATTAAAACAGAATCACTAAATCTACTAGAGAATAGAATAGGAAGAACTCTCAAAGACATAGGGGTAGGAAAAATTTTATGAACAGAACCCAGACTGCACAGGAAATAAAACAAAGAATCAGTACTTGGGACCACACCCTACTAAAAGGCTTTGGCACAGCAAAAGAAATCTCCAGTAGAGCAGAGTGAAAACTCGCAGACTGGGAAAAAAAAAAATTGCCAGCTGTCCCTCAGATAAAGATCTAAAATCTATAATATACAAAGAACCAAAAAAAATTAAACCTCCCAGATTTAAAGATCCAATCCAAAAATGGACATCTGAAATGAATAAACACTTCTCAGATGAAGAAATAAAAATGACAAATAAATACAAGAAAAAGTGTTCAACATCACTAGTCATTCAAGAGATGCACATCAAAACAATGTTAATAGTCTATCTCACTCCAGAAAGAACAGTGATTATCAAAAAATCAACCAATAACAAGTGCTGGTGGGGCTGTGGGGAAAAAGGAATCCACCTCCACTGTTGGTGGGAATGTAGACTGGTCCAGCCACTGTGGAAATCAGTGTGGAGATTCCTCAGAAAACTACAACTAGAGGTTCCATTTGACCCAGCTATTCCTCTGCTTGCTATCTTCCCAGAAAAATTAAAATCATCATACAACAGTGATATATGCACAACCATGTTCATAGCAGCACAATTTGTAATAGCTAAGTCTTGGAAACAACCTAAATGCCCAATAACTAATGAATGGCTAAAGATGTGATTTTTCTACACAGTGGAGTACTACTCTGCCATAAAAAAAGATAAACTAGAGACATTTGTAGGTAAATGGATGCACCTCCAGAAAACTTTTTATCTTTTACTTGGAATGAGATTGTTTGGCTGACTATTCAGAGACTGGAATATCAATGGCAAAGACCAAATATCACCAAAGATTCTACATTCTCCTGTGGAGTACTATGGCCTAGATAATAAGTGCTCCCCAAAGGCCTCTGAGTGAGTTGTTTGGTCATCAAGGCAGTGCTACTGGGAGGCGCTGGAACCTTCCAGGTGTGGAGATTGCTGGGAAGTTTTTAAATTATTAGAGATTTTCCTTTAAGGGGCATTGAGCAATGAGCCCTACGGATCATGGACTGGAACCTCAAAAGCTAAAACAACATAGACCAAAATAAACTTTTTCTCTTTAAAAGTGAGTTATCTCAGATATTTCTTAGCGTACATATTGGTGACTAACACGTTGAGGAAATCTCAGTATGTTCTTGGTTGTATGACAGATGGTGATTTCTTAAAGGAAGTACAGTTCTTCTATTGTCTGTATTTGAGATTCAAAACTGTTGAAGGAAATGCAATTTATGCTAAATTGGCAAGGGGTGGACTGTGATGACTTTGTGTATGTCAACTTGTCTTAACTAGATTGTTAACAAGATCTCCTTTCTAGTGTGTCTGGACAGAGTGGGCTACCAAAGACGTTCATTCATGAGGGTTGCAACATGAAAAGGATTCAGTAACTACTTGCAGCATTAAAAGCACCTTATTATTCAAATAAAGCTAATCAGTGTGTTCTATAAAGAAATTTTTGGACCGGGCATGGTGGCACACACCTGTAATCCTGGCAGTCACCTGTAATCCCAACACTTGGAAGGCTGAGGTAGGAGCACCATGAATCGTCTGAGGCCAGCTTTGTCCATAGCATGAGTTCAAGCCCAGACTGAACTATATAGCAAGACCTGTAAAAAAAAAAAAAAAAAAAAAGAAAGAAATATAAAGTCTCCAGGCATTTAGCATTAACTTAGAGAGATTACTTTGTGTACACTTGATTTAACTAGTCACAAATTCTTAAAGGTGAGTTTGGGCCTAATTTAAAGAAAAACGGGTACACTCTCACCTGTTGCTACAACATTGGCTCCTGCTCCTCGGGCTCCCAACTGATTATGACCTTTCAGGTATCAAATTTAATAATGAAACAAGTTTATATCATTTGCATTTTTGAGGAGGCATCCAGGATTATTTTAACAGAGTGCATGTGTGTGTATGTGTAGTTTGTACTTGTGTTATTAATTCCTGGTTGATAAGAATTTTGATACAAAAATAATGACAGACAAACAAACTCTTTAAAACAATCATTGCTGTTTCCAGTGGTAAGAATATCATCATATTACATAGTATTATTATGATCAAAGAGTTACTCAGATTATTGCCTTTGGATTCCTAATAGGCAATAAGGCTTAGTAGAGTCTTAATGTCCTGATAAGCCCATAGACAGCTGAAAATTTCAAAATTTCAAGCTCTGTTTTATATAATTAACCTACTACACGCAGCTCATTCTACCTTAAATAACCACAGAATGCTTACATTATCCTAAAATTAGAGAAAATCATATAATGCCAAACTTATTTTTAACTGAATGTTTAACCTTATATGTTATTTATTAAATAATGTACTGAAAGTCAAAATTATAACAGCTGCTGAGTTGTAGTTTTATATCACCATAAAATCAAAATATCTTAAGTTGAATCACCATAAATTCTGGCTTTCTTTCCAGTATATTGAATATAATTTGGGTTTGAATTTTGAAAGCTTGGATGAAATACATCTAGCTAATCTACCAGAGGGAGTCATTTAACAGTATGTTTTGCAATTACAAAAATAGAACATTTAATATTGTCTCACAAGTGTTCACCATTTTCTTCTTCTTAAGCAATCTAGGCATGAAAAGGATTTTTATAAGAATTTGAAAGCATAGGTAATAAAGAAAAACTTAATAAATGAAATTACACCAAACTAAAAAGTTTCTTCATGGCAAAGGAAACAATCAACAGAATGAGATACAATCTAGAGAATGTGAGAACATATTTGTAAAATATACTTTCGGTAAGAGTTCCTGGAACATATAAACAAGTAGAAGTTTCAGTAGCAAAACACTGATAATCTAGGTTAAACACAGGCACAAAAACCCAATAGTTATTTCTGAAAAGATGATGTAAAATGGACAAGTACATGAAAAAACACTTGATGTCTCCAACAAGGCAATACAAGTCACAAACTATCCTGTTAGGAGGGCTATTAACGAAAAGACAATAGTAGCCCTGATGATATGGCTTAGTAAGTAGTATGGGATTTGCCTGTCTTATGCGAGGCCCAGGATTTAATCCCCAGCACCACAAGAAAACACAAGCAATAATAAGTGCTAGCATGAATGCAGAGAAAGAGAAACTCTTCTACATCTGTAAATTAGAGCACACATTATAAGAAAGAATATAGTGTTAAACATAAAAAATAAATGAATCGACCATATGATTCAGGACTGTTACTACTCAGTATATCACCAAAGGAAGTAAAATTAGTGTGTTCTAGAAGTATTGCACTCCTACGTTTATTGTACCAATAGCTAAGATATGGAATCAACCTGAGTCCATCAGCAGATTAACAGATACAGAGAATGTGTTACATTCACACAATGGAATACTCTTCACTCATAAAAATGATAAAATTTTGCCATTGCCAACCACATGGGTTAAACTAAGAGAACATTATAGTAAGTGAAATTAAAAAAAAAAAAAAAAACACTGCATAGTCTCACTAAAGAAACAACTCTCATAAAATTAGAGACTAATAGAGTGGTTATTAGAGGCTGGGGAAGGTGATGGGAAGAAAGAGGAGAGAGAGGTACTAGTCAATATGAGTTACAGTTAGATGGAAGGACTAAGTTGTGTTGCTTAACTGCAGGATACCGTGACCCTGTCTAACAATATCATGTTGAATATTTCAAAATGAGTAGAAGATATTCTGAATATTCTCAGCACAAGGAAATAATAAGTGTATAAATTGCTAAATACTATAATTTGCTAACTATAAACACTGATGATATATAAATGCATCAAAACAATACCCAAATATGTACAATTATAATGCATTTATTATAAAATTTTAAAACGTGTCTTCTGAAAACGGTGATCATTTTATTTTTCCTTTCCAGTCAGGATGTTTTATTTCTTTTTATTCCTCAAATGTCCTGGAAAAATACCTAGTATAATGTGGAAAGGAAACTGCAACAGTGAACATCTTTGTCTTGTTCCTGAGTATGGGGAAAATATTTCAGGCTTTTGCTAGTAGGTTTAAATTTATCTATGGATTTTACCTGGATCCTCTACCACACTGCCGTAATTTCTTCATTTCCTATTTTGCTCAGTGCTTTGTCATGAAAAGGTACTTGATTTTGTCAGATTTTCTTCTTATCCATTCAGAAGATTGTTACTACATGTTTATAGCTTGCCCGGCCTTTGTTTTCTGAACATATTTGTGTTCTTGGAACAACAACAACAGAAATACATTCCAATTTTTTCTGACTTACTTTTTTCCGAATTTCCACTCACTTGGGGAGTGTATTTTATGCCTTTTTAGTGGCATACACTAAGTGTACATTATTTTCTTAGGTGTTATTCAAGTGTTTATGGAAAGTAATATTAGTTCTCCATTGTATTCTAGTTTATAGGCCATATTGAATGTACATGACAGAATAAAAATCTAAAGTTTTCCTAATACAATGATCCACAGTTAATTCTTTTCTGTTACGATTTTTCAATATCTCTAAACTGTGTATACATACATACATGTATATGCATATATACATATGAAAATTTAGCATGTGGCCATAGATATGATACAATATTTCTTGCTAAGTTAAGTGAAATATTAGTGAGATTGTGCATCAGAAGATGGAAAAATAACACAAAAAAATCCTTCTGTTGGAATTCAAACTGATACATCAAAAGATCAGTTTTTCACACTTTTGGAATTTTATCACTACTATCAGAATGGACACTTACATAGTTTTAACCCATCTTTTTCTTGATTTCTATGTTCGTCCTTGGGCCGAGTGAAGTATTTTTTCAGCACAACATGCCTCGTAAACCTGGAGATCAGCTCTTGTTTCATGGAAGCAAGACTTTTTTAGATTGAACTTCAAATACCAAAGGCTCAGCTCAAACCTCTTATTTAATGTGATCATGTACTCGTAGCTAAGACATTACAAATGCACGTCAGTGTATGAAAAACATGATTGTCATTGAAAACCGTATTTTGAAAAATGTCAATTAAGTTAAAAATGCTATTAACTTATCACTTGGTTGGAATAACAACAATATACAAGAAAGGAGACAAGCATTTAATCATTTTTATTGCCACCAAAAGTGAATTCAGTTACGAATGTTTATTACAATTTATAATCATTTTTAGCACCAAAAACTGAAAGACTGAGATTTCTGTGCGTTTCATATCTTCTGCGATAACACATCAAGAAACAAGAAATTCTGGAAATATTTCCAACTCCACATCACTCTTTCACCTTACATAACAGAACATCTACAGTTTCCCACGTGAGGTAATAAAAATAAAAAGCAATCACTCAGACAGATGTGTTCTAAAATGACACCTTTATTATTTGGCAGATAGGTTGTTCTAAAGACTTCAATTTGAAACAAGGTAAAAATTTTAAGCTGATTGGAGACTTAAGGGAGCTTAGCTGGAGAATGCAGTTTAGAGAAATGTTGGCTCTGAAGCAACGAAACACATCTTGAGTTTTAATTTTGGAGTAGGATTTAGACTTAGCTCAGACTGCTATTGCAGAAATCACCCACCGAGTGAATACTACTCTGTGTGCTCCACAATCACCACCATCCCACAAAGTGCGGAAAGTGTTACTTTTTTTTAGATTATTGAACTTTCATTTTTTCACACCTCCTTCACATGCAGCTGGAGTGGCTTGAAGTCTCAGTAGTAGGTTTGATTCATTGCTGCTGCTTGGAAGATTTGGTTTTGGTATTTTTAGATTTGTCACTAAAAGAGACTATTCATATTAAGAGTTCATATGTTTTACAGAGTGTTTTCATATTATTATTGATATTTTAAAATATGTATTTTGTAATTTAAAATATCTTCAGCTGGAATTAAGAGTAACTCAGCAATAGAAGCACATGTACAGTCACACAAAAATAATATGTAGATTATATTTTGGTGATTTATTATTGCTAATCAGAAATAAAGGATCAGTTTTTCTAGAAATACTGTAACAATTTATGTAAAAAGGTAAACCTTATATTTCATAGCTCAATTATGTATACAGACAGAAGTATGTATGTACATATACATCTTTATAATTATAACACACTTAGATTCATACATAAATATGCAATCATATATGCCATTAACCATTTCAGTTTTGACAAGTAACATAAATACAAAAAAGCTCTATATTACACATATAATGGCAAATATGCGTTTGTGTATATACATATATAATATGCAAAAGCCTTATATATGTACGAATATGTACATCAAAATTTAACTTTTCATTGCATAGTATCAACTTGAATTTAAATAAAATAGGGAATAATAATCCATTGTATCAATTCCTAACCCAGTCGGCTGTTAGTCTACATCTACATACACAGAAACATACAATTAATTCCACTTAAAATAAAAATAATGTTTCTTCTTTTGTATCATAGCCTATAAACCTGCAATACATAAATATGTGTCAATATTAAGATTGAATAAGATTATCGAATTGCAAAAATAGTGATCTTTTTTCTCTTCCATAAATATATTTGTTCCTAATAAGACTGTTTTGTGTCTTCAGGAGGCATCCATTATTTATCTTCCACAAAACATTGTGACTACAGCCTTTCTTAGCTAACGATTTCCTTTAAACTTTAAATTTTCATATTTGTTTTAATACCCATAATCAAACACTGAAAATAAAACTTTACAGGGAGTGTGATTTTTTTAAAACTACATCTAGGGAGATACCAATTTTATGATATGTTGAAACTAAACTAAAATGTTTTTTTTAATTAGGTTAAAGTTTATGATCTAAATACATTCAGATATTTTATGTAAGCTATGACTTCTGTCATATAGTCTGTATGAATTATGTCGCCTAAGTATTCATGCTATGTACTGATGTGTATTGAAATTACCTTGCAAAGGTGGAATGAAGTCCTGTCACCAAAACTAGTCCTAATTTCGGAACTGATGACACCGCACAGGCACCAAAAAGGTATCGACAGAGTTGTTTTTCACACATAAAGTTTTCCGCACAGGAAAAGGCAGCCTGTCGGGAAGGCCTGAAAAAGATTCAAGAGAGCAGAAAGGATAACTGGCTTTGGCTTTCATGGTGGTTGGAGAGCACAAGCAACATGGGGCTCCCATGTGGACAGACAGGGCCTTATGTGGTTCAATGTCCCACTTCTGTCAAAACAGAGAGTGCCTGGACTCTCCTGCCGGCCATAGAAAAAGGGAGGCTGGCCATGGTGCCTGATCTTCCCTCAAACAGCAGAAATGGAGCCAGCCACTATTACTGAGGAAATAAACCGTCTGCAAATAAACTATTATTTGTTAAAAACCGAAACCTCATTTTATATAACTACAAAAAAGTATTACTTAGAAACATTTTTGATTCAAACTGTGCAAGTTTCCTCTTTATAATGAGTAATATGGTATAATTTATGGACACCATGCATCATAATTTAAGCAAATACTTGAAGAACACTGTCTGTCACTGGGAAGCGCTGTTTTAACACAGACAATATGTGTGTGTCTGCTGCCAGTCTGCTCGGTATTTTCCATTTTCTTATGCTTCTCTGAGTTTTGTCTTTAAGAAATAAAATTTCATTATTCAGTTTCTTATAGGGTATCGCCATCAAATGGATTTTCACTCTTACCTGTATGGTTTTCTTGCAAAGCACTTGGTAAGGCCATATACATTTTTTCTTCACACTAAAATTATTTTTCCTGTCTTTTCATGTCTTTGATAGACCTCCTAATAGGATAAAAAATTGCTTTACCTGACAGACATTCTCAGCAATGTTTCTGCTTTTTCAAAGTGCTTCAAGTATATCTTCTGAGCAGGAACAAAAGGAAACAAAAATATATAAATATAATGCAGAATATCTTAGCTGCTTTTCTTTACTTACTTACGTCTTTAATTTTTAAAATGTAGCTAGTTAAGATCTCTTCTCCCCTTAATTAAACTGTAGAAATACAGGCCCTGCTTTTGATATTTTCATCAAACCTGTAATATACAATAATTATAAATGTAATAAATCTGAACAAATATTTTATGCTAAGTTTAAGCAATATTACAACACATAAACAATCTTAAATAAAATATGTCAAAAGACACACTGAATGATTATGAAATATTCATTTGTGAGCATGCTATTTCTGAGATACTTCTTCATAGCTTGTACATCAACAAATATTTCAGAAAAAAAGAGATATTATCCTTTTTTAACACTGTATTATGAATAATGATTCTAAATTCAAATCTTCAATTAGTTTAAGGTCTCTAATTCCAATAATTTTTAAATTGGAAGCAGGAAATGGATCTCGTGTTGACAGAAACCTAAATATTATTCTAAATTGGTAGAATGGTTTTAAACACATATTGAGTCTATGAAAGAAATGAACAGAAATAGGGATTTTCTTTCTTTTCTTTTTTTTTTTTTTGTAACTTTTCCTCTCTTTTTAACTAATAAAGCAATGCTTTAAATGGAAACATTCATGGCATTTTGATTTTTTTTTAAATCAATATGTTTTCTGACTGAAAGGAGGCATTTGAAATAGATATTTAGCAACTTTTCCTCTAAAAATATTCTTTCTTCTTTTCCGATTTCTCTTTTTCATGTATGCATTTTCCAGGGAGGGTTTTATCTTTGACTGTGGTAGCCACCCTGCAGCTAACGTTGATTAGTCAAAAATTCATGAAAGTTGGAACATTAAACTATTTTTAGTAGGATATTTGGAATACATTTCATAATTTTTTTAGCATTTTTATGAGGTGTAAAATTTTAGAATTGTTCAAACTATTTTTCTCACCTGATCTCAAAGTCAGAGACAAAAAATGAATGAAAGTAAGAATATATTAAAAAGTGAGCAAATCACAGCATAGTTAACAAAATGGATATAAACATGAGAAACAGAAGATGATAGAAAGCTACAGCTTGATTGATTTAGCAGGAAATTAATTGAGCTGGATCAGCTCACAGCGTTTCAGCTGGATCTGCTACGCTACTGTTGAGAGGACAAGAAAGAAATAAAGTGTAAGTCATAAAACTGTTTGCCAATGTAGGAAAGTTTGTTAAAATGCTATATAGGCACAAATAATTTAGTGCTACTAGAAGAAAAAATATGATCAAAACCGACAGGATTAAACACCTGTGGTGCTGTGTTAGTTGATGTTTATGGTTATAACAAATATCTGCGAAGATCAACTTACAAAGAGAAAAGTTTTATTTCAGTTAATAGTTTTCAAGGTTTCAATGAATGATTGGTAGTTTGAAGGACTTGTTGCTTTTGGTCTATGGTGAGGTAGCATATAATGATAAAATCAAACAATTTAATTCACACCATGTAAAGAAAGGAGCAGCGCTATGTTCTAACATGACACAGATGACTTTTTCTTAATTATTGGAAAGCCATCTAGACCTGTATTGATTCATTATATCTTATCAGGTTAAGGAACCTTAAATCATGAAAAAGCCAAAAGAAGACAATAAAAGGACATTAATTAGTATGGGTGAATACAATAAATTCTGGTAAGTAAAAGATTATGACAAGTACGGAATTACTAAAAATATGTAAGAGTGAAAATGAATGCTGACACATGAGAATGACTTTTCTTTCAAGATAAAAATACTTCATATATGAGTATTGAAACAGATTTCATTTTCTTTTAAAATTTTCATTTTCATTATGAATAATATAGAGCAGTAGTCTCTGCTAATTAACCATTTTATTCTTTTTTCTCATATTTTGTCCCCTTTTTTCTTTGAAGATACTATCTCCATTAACTTGTCTGAAAGGAAATAATTCAGATAGGCAAATCAGTAAGAAAATAGGTTTCCAGTAAAGAGTTCTATAGGAGAAAAAGAACAGCATAAGGAACAGTCATTATTTATTAATTGTCTAGGATCACAGTAATCTGAGCAAAAGGGAAACTATATAGTACATTAATAAAATATATACAGAGTGGAAAATATACAGTACATTAAAATTGATTGGATCAGAAAGACAAAACTTTAGAATATTAAAAACATCGCTTCTTGGCTTTTTGGCTAAGATCAAGTGTAGAATATTAAAAATAGGAGGAATTCCAGATAAGAGTCAATGGATCTTAGAAGTGTAATGAATTTTGAATTAGACAATTTATCTACTAAAGCTGTCTGGTGGTAAGCAAAATTATTTGGAAATTGAGAAATTGTAGACAGTTAATACAATTACAAAAACACTGTTATAGCTATTCAGATTCAAGTTTATTAATAGCTAGAATATTATGGTAGACTGAAAATGTCCACTCAAAATATATTCTCATCCTAAACCTGGAATCTGTGAATGGTAACTCACTCATTAAAAATATGATATTTAATATCCCAAGATCCTCAAATTATCCTGTCATTTATATAAGCACTAAAGGCTAACGCATGCATCGTTACAAGAGGGAGGTAGAGACTTGGCATATGGAAGAGAAAACTATGTGAGCAAAGAGGCAAAGATTAAAGAGTTGTAGTCACAGAGCAAGGAATGTGAATGAAGACAGAAATCTATAACGAGCAAGTGCAATCTTCCTTAAAGCCTTCAGAGAGACCACGACACTGTCAACATTTTCATTGAGCTCAGTAAGAGTTATTTCTCTCTTTTAGTATCTACATCCATGAGAATAAATCTGTAATATTCATTCCATCATGTACTCGAACATTTATTAATAATGGTAGGAAGCTAACACAAGTTGAATGTTATTTAATTGCTTATTCATACACTATATACACAGTATGTTATTCATAACATTAATATATTATTAAAACATGTAAAGGAAGGCACAGAAATAAATCATGTATTTTTAAATCTCAACACATGACCTATCTTTGGAACTTTTGATGGATTTTTGCATTTTCTAAACATTGGTTTCTCTTGCTGTAAAGTAGAAATACTGATTCTTAACTCAGAATTTTCATAAAAAAATAAGAAAATGTATATATATATTAGTAGTTTAGTAATTATATATATACATTTTAGTAATTATAAATATGCCTCAAATAGTAACATAATTGTTGGTATTATTTCACATCATTTTCACCTCTAGACTTGTAATTTCTTAGACGTAAAACTTTGCCATATCAGTGTCTTTACCACATGGGCAGAGCACACAGCTTCTGTTCGATTGATTTCCCTGGAGTAAACAGGACTAAAAAGACAAATAAAGAAGGATGAACAGTACAATATATTTCTTCAGAATGTGCTTGCTAATTGATATAAAGTGGAAGGGAAATATGTAATTTAATTCTTCCCATCTATATTTACTTCAAAATGTCATTTGCTAAAGGTGAGTTACAATGAAAAAGTTTTAAGTGTATGGGAAATGTGAAATTGAATCCTTGAGATGTTTTAGTGTTTTTAATTTTTTAAATGTTGAAGGGCTGGTATAATACTCAAATAAGAGAGGTGATACCAGATTTAAATAGAATATTCATCATGGCAGAAATGCAAGAAATGTTCATGTAGTTTCCATGGAAGAAATTCATGGAATAGTAAAAAACATATTACGTATTACATGAAATACTAGGAAATACTTGAAACAGTAGTAAAATCATATTACACATGTGGAACAGTATGACATGCATGGTTTTACATGAAATACTGGTAAAATTATATTACATATTGGGTAAAAATATTGAAATAACATTACATAGAAATAGTAGCAAAATTATAATACATATTACATAGAATAATATGAAATACATGGAAATACATGAAAAAGAGATAAAATCATATTACAGACTACAAAAATACATTATTAAAATCATAAAAACATTATATACTACATTAAGGAAAATCAAGAACAGTAGTTTCCATGTAGTTTTTTAGCATTGCTTTGTATATTTTGCTATATTTGTAATTATTAATTTGGTTTCTGAAAATTACCAGATGCTCAAAGCATAAAGGTTAGCTCAGTGTTTATTCTGTGTTGAAGAGGCCATGCATCAAGTTCAGTTTACTGTACTTATGCTGTATGGTAATGCTGAACTTGATAAATTTTATATCTACAGTTATATTTCTAATTAGGAAGTGTTTTGCCAATATTATATATAACATGCCTTCACATTAAAACTTCTCATTGGCTCTGTTAAATACATTCTTAATATATAATGCTGCATGCTTCTGTTAGCTCAAGTTTTGTATATTCCCTCTTATCACATACTGTACTTGCTTATCTAGGTTATTTAATTTTACTTTTTCAGATAATGTATTGAAGCATTGCCTTGTCTTTAGATAAAACCTGTCCATATAATAATGCAAAGTTAATGCTGTTTTATCTTCCAGTAAAATGTTGTCAATATAGACCACAACAGTTTCAAGCTATTTTATAGGAAACGACCACTACTTATCCATAGATGAAGTAGGTGAAAAAGGCGATGAAAGAGCAATCTTTTAAACAATGCAGAGATTTACTTGAAAATTACCTTCATCATGAGCGTATGTTTACTTTATTCCCATATCCAGTTCTCACACGCATTTTGACACGTGTCCCTGCTTGTAAGAGTCTTACATGTATAGAAATGAATTTTGAAAAATGGAATGCTTCTTTCAGGTAGTCAGGTTACACTCAGTTATAACACATTAGAAGTAGTTTTAAATTGCAATAGCTCAAAATAGATGATTATATGCAGTCTTTTAACACAAGTAAATCCTATTAAAATTGAAGTTCATATTGGAAATTTAAGTATATGTTCTAGATTATATAAAATTTATAATTACAGAGTTTATAATAAAAATTTTTGTAACTTAACTAAAATTTGTCAATTCTTGTGAAAGAAATTTCAGAGAAGCTTTGATATTGGACAATTACCAGAAGGGGATAATTCAGAAACTTTATTGCCAATTATAAAGTATTTAATTCATAAATCATGCATTGCATTCTGTTTTTTAGAGTGCCATAAGACATTTCTCTTAGAGAAATTATGCACTAAACTACTCCCGGTCTGTCAAAATAGGAACATTCATAAAACCAAAGCAAATTTCTTTATATGTCTTCATCCTCATTTTTAAATCTACTAAAGTCATTTGTTGGAACTGACATCAAGTTATTTCAAAAGAATGTTGTCAGAATTCCAGTGTCGTTCAAACTCTGCTTTAGCTACAACTAAATACTTTTGTAGAATTTTGTAGAGTCCATTATGTGGTGGTAGGATTCTAGATCTGCTGTCATAAACTTTTACTTTTAAACACAATCATAACTTTTTCTGCTGTTATTGCTCATGAAAAATTGCATTGATAGTTTTGGCACGTGAAGAATCGATTTTTCACTGAATCATGTATGTAAATTTAGTCATAAATTTTATTTTCTTGTTACTTTTCATTTCTTTGCAAGTCGTAAAGGCTGTAAGTGTCACAAAATAAAAGAATGGCTAATAGGAAATATTTCTGAGCTTTGATTGAAAGTTCATATACTGGAAAGGGACAAAAAGTACAGCATAAAAGAGTATTGATATCACTGCCGGAACACCATCGTGATCAGTCCTCAGCGACTCTCAATTAAACATCCGTATAGTCAAATCTACTTTGTGAATCAGTTCTTAAATTTCAATTTTCTGCCTCTGCACTTCCCAGAAATCGACACCTCTGTCTCTCAATATACCTTCAGTCCTGACCCAATGTTTGTTTTTGAAACAAAATAGCATTGTTATAGTTTGAAAGTATTAGCCACGGAAGCAATAGATGTCCTCTGATCTTTTTCTCTGCTTCAGGGTTTTGCCAGTCTTTGATAATGTTACTCCAAACAAAAGTCTTCCTTCTCACTTATACTTTTTTCACATCACATCATCTAAAACATTCATCTTGTTATAAACCAATGTCCCATTCTTCTGCTCTTTATGGAAAAGTCTTTTTCCTTCTCTACTTAATCAAAATCTAACCTTTCCCCATTGATATTTTCTTGCAGCCTTATCACTGAGAAGCTGTGCTGTCTCCTAGATTCTTTACTAGGAGATTTAATTTACAATTATTTTTAATTCATATAGGGAAAAAAGGTATATTTAATTTACAATTATTTTTAATTCATATAGAAAAAAATAAAAATTTTCCTTATGTGTCGTCCTTGATATCATTTGTCTTTGAGTATCAACTCTCTGTACAGTAGTACCCTTTTCCTATGGTTAGAATTTCTGAGCTTTAATTACTTAAGGTAATCTGTGGTCAAAAATATTAGATGGAATATTCCAGAAATAAGTGATTCCTAGGTTTTATATTGCAGCATGATGAAATCTTCCAATTTATGGCTCCATCCTGCCTGGGATGTGAATCATGCTTTGGTCCATTATATTGACATAGAATATATTAACTGCCTATTAATCACTAAACTACATTCTTGGTTGTTAGATTGACTTGTGCAGTGTTATAGTGCTTGTGTTCACATCGTCCTTCTTTATGGCCTCAAAATGCAAGAGTACTGTGCTCAGTACTCTTTGGATATGCCAAAGAGAAAGCAAAACATGCTTCTTCTGTAAGAGAAAAGGTAAATTTTTTAACAAGAAAAAAATACAATTGTATGTTGAAGTTGTGAACATTTATGATAAATTGGTAATCTCTTACTGTGCCTAATTTCTAACTAAATTATTATCAAACGTGTGCATTCAGAGGAAAGAAATACAGTATATAAAGTTTTGGCACTATCCACAGTTTTTAGGTGTTTACTAGAGGTTTTGGAATATATTCCTTTGGAGAGGAGATTTAATCATATTCATTAAGAAGATAGGATGAAAAGATTCGAATTTTATTCTCTATCAATAAGCATGTTATTACTCAAGTGTCTTTAAAATCCACTCAGAATATTAAAATTAAAAGTCGCTATGCCTCACTAAATTTAGTTGCTTTTAACTATACTCCATTGTAATGACCTTTTTCTACAATTTAAGACAAACAACTGTACATCTTTCAACATACTGAAATATAGTTGGTGAATATTTAATATCATTTCTACTTTTTAATAGTTTTACTTCTTGACTCCTGAGAACATCTCTAAATCTATATAATTTTACTTTGTTATATCAATGTAGCATTTGCCTCTTGTGCTTATATAAGGTCTAAGAATCAAGAACCCAATACTTAAGCACATGCACTGAGATTAACCCAGGCATTGCCAGGACTATGTACTATGTGTATATTTACTCTTTTACACTAAGGATATCATGATCTTAGACCTTAGCAAAAATTCAACATTTCAACTCACTGAGGCTCTGGATTATCAATCTCAGCTCTAGAAAACATACATGAGAAATTGGCATCTGTGACAGCTAAAGTGGATTGCCACCTTGATTGGCTTGGGAGCTTCCCCAGGGAAGCACACTTTTGGGTGTGTCTGGAGAGATCATGGAGACGTACCTTGGGGGCTATTTCTGGTCCCTGGCACTTTGCTCTCTGACACTCTTCTCCTCTTCTACTTCTCAGCCAACATTAACTAAACTACTTTACTTTGCTACTCATTTCTGCCATGATGTTCTGGCCTTGGAGTTTGCTGACCATGTACTAAACCTTTTGAAACCATAAGCCAAATAAAATCTCTCTCCTTTAAATTGCAGTTGTCTAGTATTTTCTTCTATGATGGGAAAGCTGACAAATATAGAAATTGGTACTAGTTTTGGGGCCATTGCTGCGACTGTCCTTAACCATGTGGTTTAGAAGCCTTTGAAACTAGTTTGTGGGAGGACTTGGAAAATTTTGGGAATGGGCTAAAGAAGCTGAGAATGCTACAACCAGAACCTGAAGGGTGATTCTGCTCATGGCTTAAGGAACAGGAATTCTGATAGGGAGTAAATGCCCAGCTCAAGTTGTTTCCTTAGTTTCCAGGCCTGTGGCCAGGGCAGCACAGGAGGGAACAGGTTACTCAGGGTCAAGATTCAGTCTGATCCCTGAGAGCCCCAGAGGGCTGATTTGCTGCGAAAACTCAGCATGAGAAATTCTTAGAAAACAGCCCTGAGCTAACACCTCTGTGTCTATTTATTTGTAACTAAAATATGTGAGACCAAAGATGCAGAAAAAAATTGCAACATTTGTGTAGGCGTGTTGATCAGAGAGCAGAGAAGGAACAGGACCGTCTGCTACATGACACATTCGATGTAGTGTAAATGAGCTTATTAAGGCAGAAGGAACACAATGTCCAGAGCAAACAGGTCTGAAAGTAACTTACTTTCGAGTCCCCGTAGCTGTAGCCTTTGCAGATCTGCTCTCGTCTTTAACCATGCGTTCCAGAATTCGCATTCGATTTTGACCCAGGGTTCCCATATCTTTGCATTCATTTCAAGCACTTCCCTTGCCAGAGTCTCCTGAAAGATTGCTAACAAGGACTCCACTGACAATTGCATTAGAGATTTTGTGTGTTATGCTCTGGCAAAATATTGCCAACATTTGCTTATGTTCTGAGACTTTACAAGAAACTGAGTTTAAGAATGATGAACTATTTCATCTGCCGTAACTGTAAAGCAGCCTCTCATTCAGGGTGTAGTAGAAGTAATGCTATCAGGTTCAAACCAGATTTATCAGGAACAAAGCAGAGTAGTAACTTTGACAAACTTAAACTTTTGGCCAAAAATGAACCACTTGTAAAGTTGAGGGCAAAGGAGTCATGTCTGCTAAAGATATTAATTCCTTGCAAAAGGAACAAGTACTTTCTACAAGAACAAAAAGAAAGGTGCCTTGAGGACGTCTTGGAAATCAGCAAAACCTCATGCATCTCCGGATTAAGAGCGCACAGTTATAAAGCTTTTATTAGAGAAGAATATCTCCAGGACACCTACTCAAGAAAAGCCTCCTGAGGAATTGATTTCCTGGGTTTTATTCACTGGGTTTAGCCACCCAGGCTCTCAGAGACTGCTATAGCTATGCTCCAAGAATCCTGGCTATTGTTCGGACTGTTAGCAGGAGGTAGTGTAGTCTACACTGTTAGGAAATGACTTTTCAATTCTCTAAATATAGTATCTATTAACTGCATCATTTCATCTCTTTTACATTTTAATTTCTTTTCTTTTTCAGAGAAAGAAGAGTATCTATGGATGTTCTAGGTTATTCGTTCAAATAGATACTTAGTTCTAATCACTATGTATGAAAGGTGGAACATTCTTATTTGGATAACTTTTCTTCCTTAAATTTTCCTTTTTTTAATTGCCTCCAACACTAAACTTTCAAAATGTAGGTGCTTCTGAAATTGCAGTGGGATTATGTCGCAATAAACCAATCATGGATTAGAAACATTGAAAGTTGAAAATGCGTTTAATGCAACTAACCTGGAATAGGTTTCAGCAACACGATACCCTGTAGAGTATCATAGACCTTTTCACTCTTGTGGTTATGCTTATGTTGCTGACTGAGAAAAGTTGTTTTTATTGACACTGCCTCTCACTGAGAGAAAGTAACACACTGCCTATTGTGAGCCCAGGAAAACATCAAAATCCAAAATTTAGATCATTGCTTCTATTCAATATATATCACTCTCATATTATTGTAAAGTAAAAATGCCACAAGTTCAATCATCATAAATTAATTGCAAATTAAGTCATTTTCATGCATGCAAAACTTGACTCTTGCTGTCTAATATATCATTTCTCAATTTGATTTCACAGAGAGGTTAATGGTTACCCACTCTTCCATATGAATTCACTACTTAACCTCCTGCAAATTGAAGAAAGAAATAATTTTTCAGACAAACACGAGGAAAAAAAAAACTACCAAAATATTTCCATGAATCTTTCTATTAACTCCCTACAATAAATGCAATCGTTATGTACTGCAAATATACACTAATAAAAAATAAAAAATAAAAATATATATTTCTTTTTTTTTTTTTTGTGGTGCCAGGGATCGAACTCAGGCCCTTGTGCTTGCAAGGCAAGCACTGTAATCACTGAGCTAAATCCCCAGTCCCCCAAAATATATATTTCTTAAGGAGAGGAAAATGAACTTTGATTACTCCCTTTTAGTTTCTAATAACCAGTAGTCTTCTCCACTCCACAGGTAAAATGTTGAACAACTATGCTGTCATTACCTAGTCAGAAATTGAGTAAGATAAGTACTATTTGCTCTACTTAGAATGAGAACAAGATAGCACAACTTTTCCCAATTTCTTCCTTCCCATTTGATGAGTACATTTTTTTTTTTATTTTATAGTTTTTCCTCGATTCTATTATCATTGGTTAGGTGTAAGTAGTTCTGAAAGAGAAACCTATAGGCTAAACATTACGATGTACTAAGAAATTAATACTGGAAAATTAGGCCTAAGAGAAAAAGAATAACACTTTTTGGCTGAAGAAATTTAAACAGAGTAAATTTTGTAAGTCAAGGTAGTAAAAGAAGGCAGTGGAATTTTTTTTTTTTTTTTTAAATCAAGAAGAGTAACAAAAGTGAAATCAAAGAAAAAAATCCAATAACATGTTTGTGGAATCATTAGTAGTTTGAGAGAGAATATCTTTTTTGAGAATTAAATTGATAATATACATGTTTACTTGTGTTAGCAAGGAAGCAAATGCATTTCTTAAAATGTTTAACTTAATGAATTGGTAAAGCAGGATTCAAAGGACTCCAAGAGCAAAATGTTCTGGTCTTCGGTGGGGGATTATGTAAAAGGTGGGTAATTGTTATCTCATCGGGACGGTCACGACGGTACCTCTGGGCTGGAGCTCACAAAGCCACAGGGACTTTCTTAAAAGGGATGCGTAGTAAGACGATCTTTTAAAGAAATTTTGCTTGTTTGTTTTGACAATGAGCTTATAGCGGTTGTTTTGCCCTTTTTCACTTCCTTTTTTCTTAGATAGTAAAATATTAAGACACAGCCCATGACACAAATATTTAAGATTTTTTAGTTTTGATATTTTTTGTTTTATATCTAAACATGCTTAAAGAAAAACCTAGAACTTTGACATTCTAAAGGGACTCTTCCAAAGATAATTACTATTCAATAATTGGTTTTATAATATTAAATGACAACTTCCTTAGTTCTGAATCATGGAAAAGACCTCCTTGTGATTATTAGTATTAGTGAATTAATATCTCATTTAAGTGAAGTGAATATTGATCTCATTTTCTTGTTAGTTTTCTCATGTAGCACTGAATCTTTGAAATAATATTTGTTATAGATCTTCAATATTTTATTAACTAAAAGAGAAAAAAACTTCATAAAGTTTAATGGTATACACTTTGCAAACATATTTTAATGTATACTCCTAATACAAATCCATATAAAATAGAATATAAGCACTTGTTCGAAGTGTGGCACTAAGTTAAATATTATGTGAATTTCATGAATGTTAGTGAGGGGGATCAGATAATCTGTAGCTGTCAGGACTACGTACTGAAGAACTTGAACTTGAATATTGATGGATATTTCCAGACGAAGAAAACATTGTTGTGTGATCACTACATATGACCCCAAGGAGTAGAGTTTACACTCTGCATTTTTGTGTACTGGAGTGTGTCTTTCTTGCATGGAATAGAAAGTAGAGATATCTCAGTGCCTTGTACTCAACGTGACAAATGTTTCTTTTTCTTTCTTCTTTGAGTCATAAATACAACTTTAGTGTGAAAAACTTGCTTCATCTCTTCATGGCCTTCGGCACTTTCTCTGACAGAAATCAACAGCACATTTTTTGTTAATATAAATAATAAATAATTGTCTGGAAAGAATTCACTAGAAATGTGAGAACAAACAGGCAAAGATGAATGGCTCTTGCTCTGCCAGCCTAGATACTTTACGGGAAGTAGCGGGAGTTCAAATGGGATGGCAAGATACTTAATTCTTTTTTTTTTTTTTTTTTTTTTGGTGCTGGGGATCAAACTCAGGACCTTGCTCTTGCTGGGCAAGCACTCTAACCACTGAGCTAAATTCCCAGCTCGATACTTAATTCTTGTATCAACAAAGTTACCTAAAAACCTGGAAAGGATTTCTGATTTTTTTCCATAGTTGTTGCTTCATGAGACTATTTGTTTAAATAATGAGAACATAATCTCCGTGATTGTGCAGGTTTTACCATCACAAGTAAATACTTCAAACTGATATTGAAGAATTTCATGTGTGATATACATGCGATGACTATTATTCATTCTTTATTTGCAATATTTATTCAGGCACAAAGATAAATAAATTCTGCGTATTGGAAAAATATGGATTAACCCCTAGGAGATGTTACATAAAGTGAAATAAAACAATGTTCCAGTCATTTGTAGAATAAATATAAAATACTCTATGTCACAGAAATATAGAAAAGGGTCTGGGATGGTTGCTGTAAATGTTGGTCAAAGGATAGAAAATTTGAGTTAGGCAAAATTAAAGACATTCATCGCATGATTTGTTGATTATAATTAATAATACATTGTATTCTTGTAGGCTAGCAGAAGAGTGTGTGGAAAATAAAACCACCATGAAACTAATATGTGAGGTAATGCATAGCATAATTACATAGATTTAGTTCTTCCATTTTGTATATATTTCAAAACATTAAGTTGAACACAGAAAATACATATGATATAATCTGTCATTTTAAACAAATATCTGATTCGTTGTAGATATTAGGTACACTTATACAATAAACATTTTTGTCACATACCTTGAACAGCTTAGATAAAAAGGATGTAAGTTCTAAGGTTATTGTGTTATTGTGACAAACAAAAATCCAACCATATCAATAGAGATACAGTAATATAAAATCAAGTAGTGCTAAGCATTAAAATAAAATGAAATAAGGAAATAGCTAGTGTTGTGTTTAGACAAGATATTAAAATCAAGTCATCAAGGAAATCTCTGAAAACATTAAATTTGTATATGTATTGAAATTAGAAGACTTGAATTTCCTTAATAAGAAGATTAAATCAAAGTGCTAAGTAAGGTTTTCCTGTCTTTATTGGTTCCCCAGAGGAGAAAACATATTTAAAATGACACAAAGAACCAATTTCCAGTCATGATCCATGAAGGTACTTAGCTAATCCAGCTCCAGCCTCCAATTGATTTGAAATGGTCTCTATGCTCAGGTCAGCTTTGCCAAGATGCAGAGCAAAATGAGAAATTGACTTAGAGATACTTCACATCAAATATGCCTGCTTCAGCCTTTCTAACACGGATGAACGTAGCATTTTATCAGGTTACAGAAAAGAATGTTCTGTATGGCTGTATTGAACCTGAGGTTATCTTTGTAAATATATTCTGTGATTCACTTTCTTATAAAAAAATTAAATGATTCTTATTATTCTTGTAATAAAGAGCTACTAAAAACTTATCTGGTAAATGTAAGAAGTCAACATCAGGTATTTTGAAAAAAGGATTTCTATCCACTAAAGAAAGGATTCACTTGTCACTGGCTAACGAGATATATTTGGAGGTATTTTATATTATGCACTAAAAAAAAATCTGTGTGCGTAGTCAGATGTAGCTCTAATTTTTTTTTTTTTTTACTTTTTGTGCATGCTTTTTAAGCAAACCTACTGACAATGACAGGTGTCTGAAGAAATTTTATCCACTATATCATACAAATAGTATATGAAAATTCAACTTTCCCCTCAAAGACTATAAAAATCTTAACATATGCCCTTTGTTAAAAAACAAACTAAATTTTGGTATCTCTCTTCAAATGTTCTTTGCAACATTGCACAGTCTTTCCTTAAAGAAATATGGTAGGACTAAACATATATATACATTTTCATAAATATCACATTTAAATGTCTTCTGAAAGAAGTACAGAATCTTCATAGATGGCAAGATTTAAAAATGATAGACCAGGTGCATTATCTTGTATTCAGCCATATTATCATCAGGTATTATATTTGTTTCCACAATTTATCTTGTGGGTAATTCAAAGTATTAAACTGTATCTGTATCTTTGTACACTCATTTCCTTAATCTGTTTCTAAATAGGTCTTAAGAGAGCTTGCTACAATAAGGATTTACACAGTTTAGGACCTAGGGTATCAGGAACATATCACTAGCCATAATTGATCCATCACGCGAATGGAGGAATAAAATACAATTTTAGGAATTCATGATTAAGTCATATAAAATATATGTATGATGATTAAAATAATGAAAAAAGAAAGCTGCCATTATAAATAATATATATATGATTTAACCGACAGATAATTGTAGTACAATAGACATATATGCTGTACACTTAAAATATTTTTGTATGATAAATTTATTAATTGTTAAGTACCCATTTAATCTTATTTCTAGCTATTACAACCTCATCATTTTCAGTTCAATGTATTATGTTTTAGATTTTCAAATTGTAGCAAGTTATTGTTTACCAGAAAAATTTTGCTTTTCCCAGACATGGAGGGAATTTTTCTGTCTTGATCAGTATTTCGAAAAGAGAAATCCTACTGATTTTATGATGAGCTCCAAGGGACTCGGAGCAAGATGAAACAAGCCTAGTGCTACAGAGGTGTACCATTCTGCAAGCATGACTTGGTGCATCACTATGATCTCTAAAAGAGAAGCATATATGTAGTATTGTAGTATTTGGGAAAGTGATACTATGCATTTTCCTTGGCTTATGTTCACAATAGTGGATTTCATAAGTTTTCATGAAACAGCTTTCTTGCTCTGAAATCAAATTGACAATGGCTTGTACTTTTCTTTAAATTTAATTTTATTTTAATGGTACATTTCAGATGTACATAGTGATAACATTCATCATAGGGGATTTGTACCTGTACATGACATAACTTGTTGCTTCTTTTTTTGCCATTCCCCTCCCCTCCCCTCACCACCTCCTCCATCCTTATTTACAAAAGCTTTGTTTCCATTTTTTTCTTCCATTTCTTATTTCTCTTGTACTTTAT
>PVJO010020364.1:0-32196 GCA_004026905.1 Hystrix cristata
ACCCAACCTGTCCCTAGTCACACATTTGTGTAATCCAACCTCCCTCCCCTTCATTCTGCTCCCACTGTCTATGCGCCCCTTGCCAATAATGCAGAAGTGTGCCAGTGCATGTTTAGGGGACAAACATATAGGAACTTTTAAATCCTTTGCTTATATGGGGAATGAGAGAACTAGTGAAACGGGATGATGTAAAAAACCTATGAAAACCTTGCAGCCACTTTGTTCGGGGCCCAGGGTCTTGGAGCGTGAATTCTTTAGGGTCCACCGATGTAATAAACCTGAGTTCTCCAACTCTCTGAGTGGAGCGTGGTTTCTCGGTGGTCAATTTCTACGACACCCACACTACCTGAGAAATAAACCACGAGTAGATTTACAGGAACACCAAAGCAAATCTTTGTTTTAACAGGGCTAGTGTTACAGAACAGAGGGCTGTGCTTAGGAGGGAGCCTTCCTGGACTGAAACCCAGAAGTGCCTGGGGAATGCTACTTGTGTAGGAGCTTGCAGGCCTATTTCTGTGAAGATGAGGTGTGAAACTAGCGAATCTTGTGGAAGGCTAGCTGTAAATATTAGGTATGCAAGTAAGAGGCCCAGATCTCTGTGTTCCTGATTTTAGCCACACCAGGGTGCCCTCTCTGTTCTTCAGAAATGCACAGTGTTATCTGAAGTGGTAGGAGACAGGGAAGAGCACAAAGCTGCTTGTCTGGCTGCATTCCTGTTGGAGTGGAAAATAGTGGTTTGGTAGCAAAGGAGGACACTGATAGATAGCCAGGAAGGACACCGAAGGGAACTGTCCATCTATTGGTGTTATGGTTTGTGCCTAAATGTACCCTCAAAGCCTCATGCAGTCGTAGATGCGACTTTTTCAAGGTGGCTGAATCTTGAGTGTGTGATGCTAGGATTAAGGACGTGTGGTTACTAAATCAATCCCCTGATTGACTTGGCACCACCCTAATCCTGGCAGCCTGGGTAAGATAAGAGCAGCAGAAAGAGGCTGTTTAGTTCCCTTGCTTGCACCCCTTGCTTACCTTGCTGCCTTCTGCCTGTCTGCCATGCCACCCTGCCTTGGATTCAGCTGATTGTGGACCGAAACCTCTACAAACTGTGAGCTAGATAAACTTCTATTCCCCTACCTTTGAGAGTCCGGTATTTTGTCTCAGCAATGAGAGAAAAGTAACTAATACAATTGGCATGCAAGGGGGAGCAAAGGGAAGCAGGAGAGAGAGGAGGACAACCAGTAGCTAGCCACACATCCCTCTAGCAGGGAAAAAATGAGAATCAAGTCTTGCTTCTTGTCTGTCTCAGGAGTACAATGCTTGGGGCTAAATTTTGGCATAAAATAAGAAGTAACTTTGAATGAGATTACTAATTCAGTATCAGTTTCAAGGTTACACATTAATAAGGATTGATGCAATTGTAAACCTCTCTAAGCGATAATTTAATTACAGAAAATCAGGCTCCTCATTCTTGGTGCATAACATTTTATCTTACTATTTCCACTTGCATTTGTAAGACCTGAGAGTTCTATGACCAAGATGTTTGGAACAAACTGTTAATTATTATTATTTTTTTTTGTGGCACCATCTAGAGTCCATCATGTCAGTTATTTTTCTAGCAACATATGGAATTATTTCAATAGCTGGATATTATCTACTAGTGATTAGTTGCTTATAGGTTTTAGAGAACAGATCCTTAATATGCTTTCTTTTACTCCTGCACTTCATTTTTAGTTGGCATCATCACTTTAAAAAATGACTCCTTTTCAAATATAAGTAATCTTTTTGGACTCTATATGGAAGCCAAACAGCTCTTGACCATTGCTGATTATAGTTTTAGGTTGTATATTTTCATTGCACACAAAGTATTTTAGCAATTTGTAATAATACTGAAAGAGGTGAAGTTATCTGATTGCATATAGAATGATACTTGCAGATAATAGGTTTATAGGAAGGTAGGAAAAAGAAAATATACAATCTTGTCTGGAAAAAATGAAAACTTTCCAACTCTTTCATTGGGAGGCTAGAATATAAATCCAAGAAAATTGTGCTCTGAGAATAAGGAGATTGTCTCAAAGATTCTGTGCGTCATTTATTTATGGTTGTGTCTCTGTACTTGACTGGCATAAATTTCTGAGTTGATTTAGTTCCCAGTTCCTGACAAGTGTCTGTCAATCACTTAAATCAAAGTAGTTAGGCCAGAAAATTGTGTAGGGCTAGACCAAGAATCCCTGGGATTATATGTCATACTAGTATTGAAGCCATAAAATATCTAGGATGATCAGTACTTTTCCAGGGGCCTGAGATTGAATCTGCTAGGCAGGGACAGAGAGATAATAAAATACCTTCCATATACTTGAGGGTTTTTTTTCCCAGAATTTGGATGCTTAAAGCTGTGAAGGTCTTATATAATGTTTTTATAATCAGTGTAAATTTTACTTTGCAAAAAAGTTGATATTATTGAAATATCACCGGATTTCCCCGAGAAAATATTTAGATATATTTGGATATGTCTGTGAACATATCCAGAAATAAATAGCTAGTTTATATTTACAGTTGTACATTTTCTTCAAAAGAGTATTGTAATTTGACCTCTCCAACTCTCTTAAAAATAAGAAAATAAAGAGAATCACATGGGAAATTTCAAGTGCTACAAAAATGTTTAAATAAATTTTAAAAATTTAAATTAAAAACTATATGAAAAATACGTATTTTAAAAATAGAATCAAAATGAATTTTCCTTTAATAGACAATCAAAAATCATTACACTTTTCTTTCTATATTGAAAATTTTTGCTTCCATTGATTTGAATATCTATGGATAGAAAATATTTTAAGCAATTGCATCCATAATGAATAGGCACAGATTTTTTTGTCATTATTCCCCAAGCAAAAAAGTATAACAACTACTTATGTAGTATTTACCTTGGATTAGGTGGCATAAGGGGGTTACGAGAGGATGTAAATGTTAACCATTTTGTATAGCATACCAGAACATCGGCAGACTTGGGCATCCACAAACATCTTGAGATCAGGCCCTTGAGCTGTCCAATACTTTCTCATAAAAGATGGTCCTACTTCTTGCTTTGTTTTGCCATTAATAGTAGACTATTTAGAAAGACTTATGAAAAAGAGCTGGAGTTATAGCTCCATGGTAGAGTACTTATCTATTATGTGTGAAGTCCTCACCATGCTTCACAGAAAAAAAAAAAATATATATATATATATATGAAGATTCTTGATCTTATGTAAGATTTTTGAAGAATTTAGTTATTTTTATAGGAAAGCACATAGATTTTAGGCATTGTGCACATTTATAGCACCTGAAGTAAGGAAATGTAAAGTGCAATTTCTAAGACTCCACATGTGTTATACTAAATATTTGTTAATTAAAGCTAATTAGCTTTCTGGACATCAGGTAACCTATATTCTTGGTGCAGAATATTTTAATCATACAGAATACGTTTAGCACAGTGATCACTGTGGAAATCTAATTACTACACCAAGACGCTGACTTAAAGTGATTCTGTTAATATATAGACAGATACAACTTTAATTGCTGAAAAACAAAATGGTAAGTGTATTATGACCAAATGAGCACATCCATTCAAATTAACAATCACACGTCATTGTTTTACCTATTTATTGTATTTAAGAGAGAATGGAGTTAGATCCACTTCCAAGTCTCTTAGGAGAGTCAATATTGTAGTTCTGTTAATTTCCTGGAGAGACATAATTCATAATTCTTAACTCAGATACCTGTCCCTGAGTTGGGAGGGTGGTGACTGTCCAAAGAATGACTTGTGCAAGTCCAGCTTGGCAAGTAAATAAGTTTGTTTACTGCTGGTTCCTTACAGAGTGGTGGACAATTTAACAGGCTGAAGCTCTGCCAAAGTCAGCACTGCCCACTATGCTAAGTTACATTTTGTGTAGCTCCAAGGTAAACAGCAACATGCAGAAACAGAAAAGTTACATGTGGCCTGTTCCCATCCTGTCCTTACTGGGAACTCGGTGTTCTCAGGAAGCACTGACAAGCCACAGGAATGGTGACATGCTTCTGCTTCCGTGTGGTCTGAGCATCCTCAAGACCTGGTTAGGGACGCTGGAGAGCTAAAGTGAGGCAAACTACAAGATGGAGTCATTTTAGGAAAGGTTTGGAGGATGAGTTTCCTCGTAACTTTGGACCTCAGAGTTTTAGTTTGTTTTTAACAACAGCTACTTTATTCTTTTACTTTTATATTCTACAGTTCAAGAGTGATGTTTTTAGAGAATTAGAGTGTGAACCTAAAATATTAACATTAAAAATTCTTAGACAAGTTCGCACACTAATTTGCTAATAATTTCGCTTTTGAAAATATAATCTAGTTTTTGGCTAATAGGAAAAGGGTGTTGTAAACATCTGTGATGTATTTTCACATAAACATAGTTCACATTTCTGAGAGATAAGTGTCCAGGAGTGTAAATGCTGAGTGATGCTAAGAAAGCTGCCAAGGATTTCTAGACCTGGAGTACTACATGACATGCCCACAAACAGTATATGAATGGTACGATGTCCAAATATTCCCACCACCATTCAGTATTCTTGCAATTTTTATTTTAGACATGGTGATTGGTGTGTAGTGACATCACATTGTGGATTTAAATTAGCTTTCACTATGACTAGTGATGTTAAACACTATACCATGTGTTTATTTGCCCCTTATATAGCATCTTCAGTGTAATGTTTCATGTTTTTATTCATTTTATAACTAAATATTAACTTTCACTTCTCAATTAACCTTGGTTGAAAATGTACAGGTTAAGAATCATCCACTGGTATCTGACTAAATGTAAGGAGAATGGTACACAGAACATGCCAAAATCAGCTTAAATTTAATGACTAATACAGCATTTAAAAATGCTATTAGAAATAAGCTTCGGTGCTTATGTAGAGATCCCTAGAGGATTTGAACACAAATAATCAACTAGTAGTTTAGGAAGATTTCATTTTCTTTTTTCTGTTAACAGGGTGAATAACATGAAAAATGTGTAAGGCACGATAAACAAGGAGAACTATTGATTTCTACAAAATCATAATGAAAATTAGACATTGGCCATATATACAAGTAGAGGGGATGGGCATGGTCCACAGCCAACACCAAAACACACGTAGGAGAAAAGGTTGCAGAGAGTAAGAAGTGAGAAGAGTTGAAGATAATTTAGGTATTTTACACCCTAATGTTCTATAACATTTTCTGTTAATATTGGAAAGGTATTCTTTTAATTTTTGTTTTTATTCGCATAGGTTTGCAATACATAATTATTACATTCATCATGGGGAGTTGGTACACATATATAACACATTTTATTTCCTTTTCCATCCCCTTGTCTTCCCCTCCTTCCTCCTCCCTCCATCTCTAGGTCTCTTTTCTTTTTGCAAAAAAAGATGTATAGCCATGTTTCCTATCATCTCTCTCTGTTTTTGCTCTTTATTTATACTTTGGGTTTCTCATATAAGACAAACCATGCAATATTTAACCATGCAATTTTCTACAGACGATTCAAGTTTATCCTTGTTTATGTCAGAGACTCTGTTGTATATAAATACTGCATTTTCTTTATTCATTCATCTGTTGAGGGATGTATAGGTTACTCCCAAGAATTAGCTATTATGGTTTGTGCTGCTATAAATAAGGGTCTGCATATTAACTGTAAAGTATTTGTTGGCTATTTGTACTTCTTTTTTGGAGAAATGTCTATTTGTTTCCATTGCCCATTTTTGATTGGGTCTTTAATTTTGAGTTGGGGTCTAAATTGTTGAGTTTGCTGTATATTGTAGACATTAGTGCTCTGTCTGAAGAATAGCTAGAAAGTATTTTCTTTCATGCTCTGGGTCATCTCTTCAATCTGTTGGATGTTTCCTTTGTTGTACAGAAGCTTTTAAAATGGTTAATCCCATTTTTCACTCTTGATGTTATTTCTTGTGTAATTGGGATTCTGTTCAGAAAGTCCTTGCCTATGACTGTTTTCAAAAGTTATACCTATTTTATCTTCCAATACATTAAGATTTTTTTGTTTTAATATTGAGATCTTTGATCCATTTGAATTTTAATTTATTGAATGGTTACATAAATGGGTCTAGATTCAGTCTTCTGAATGTAGTGTGCATAGCCAATTTGTCCAGTGCCATTTTTCTCAAGAGGCTGTCTTTTATTCCAGAAGGCTCAATATATCTGGGGAGGTGGTGTTTGCGTTTGCACCCTCTTTTCTGTCCCATTGATCCACATGTCTGTTTTTGTGCCAGTACTATGCTGTTTTTCTCTCTGTAGCTTTGTAATAGAACTTGAAGTCCAGGATTGTGATCCATCCTGCTTTGTTCTTGTTTCTTCAGATCGTTTTTGCTATTTTGGGTATCTTCTGGCCACATATGAATTTTAGGATGGTTTTCTCTAATTCAGTGAAAAACACCTTGGTATTTTGACTGGAATTGCATTAAATCTATATGTTAGTTTTGGAAGTATGGCCATTTTGACCAATTTGGTCCTGCCTACTCAGGAATAGTGAAAATCTTCCCATTTTCTGAGGTCTTTGTCTATCTTCTTTTTCAGAGTACTATGACTTTCATTGTAGAGGTCTTTCACTTCCTTGGTTAGGTTAATTAATAACATGTAATTTTTATGAGGCTATTGTGAATGGTGTTGTTTGAAGGATTGGTTTAACTCTGATATTTCTCTGTCGATTTTTTTTGTCTAGTTGATTTATTTGTCATAGTGTGGCATTAAAATCCCCCAGCATCATTGTGTTGAGGTTTATATGACCTTTCATGATCAATAGTATTTGTTTAATGAGGTTGAATGCACTGATATTTGGTGGATATATAATTGTTATCTCTTCCTGTTAAACTGTTCCCTTAACCAATATGTAGTGACTTGCCTCTTCCGATAAATTTTGTCTTGAAGTTCACTTTGTGTGAAGATAAGGTAGCTATTCCTGCTTATTTTTGCACCTCCATTAAATGGAATATTGTTTTTCATCCTTTTATTTTTAGTCTATAAGTTTCTGTTTTTAATGAAATCTCTTTCTGAATCATAGCATACACTTGGGTTTTGTTTTTAGATCCAATCTGCCGGTCTGTGTTTGTTCACTGGGGAACTGAGACCATTCACATTACTACTGAAAGGGTATTTTTGTTTTGTTTTGTTTTTCCCTTTTTTTTTTTTTTCTGTTACTATTTTTTTTTTTTTTTTTTTTTTTTTTTTTTTTTTTTTTTTTTTTTTTTTTTTTTTTTTTTTTTTTTTTTTTTTTTTTTTTTTTTTCTCTTTTCTGAACTTTTCACTGTGCTGGGTGTATTCATTCCATAAGACTATTTGGCATTGTTGGCTTCGTTGTCTCTTTCAAGGATACAGTTGAGAATTTTTGCAGTTCTGTTTGGGGGCCATGAATTTCTTAAGGCGATCTTTGGCATGGAAAGATAGTATTTTTCCATCAATTTTGCAAGATAGTGTTGCAGAATATATCAGTCTGTGTTGGGAGTTATTTTCTGTTAGGGTTTGAAAACTTGACGTTCTCCTGGTCTTTGAAGTTTTTGTTGAAAAGTATGCTGTAATTCTAATGAGTTTATCTGTATAAGTGATTTGTTGCTTTTCTCTAACACCTTCCAGAGTCTGTCATCGTGTTGGATTTCTGGGATAATGAGCATGATGTGTTGTGGAGAATTCTTTCCCGATTGTGGGTACTTGGGGTTCTATGTGTCTCAGCTGTATGTTTAATTCTTTTCTCCATATTTGGAAAGTGTTCTACTATTATTTCTGTGTACAGCTTTTCATGCCATTTATGTTGTCTTCTGATTTTTCACTAATGCCACTTAATCTTACATTAGTCTTCTTTGTATCATCTAGGAGCTCTTGGAACATTTTTCATCTTCTCTTGTTTTAAAAATATCCCTGAGTACATGGTCACCTGCATCAGCTTTCTGTTCTAGTTCTGACATTTTTATCCTCATATTGGTCACTTCTGCTGCCCATATTTTCATAATTTTTAATTCTCTGAATTTCTGATTGCTATTCTTTTATTGGCTACCACTTTTTGTTAAACTTGTGATTCATGTTTTTCCATTGTGTATAGCTCAGCAAGCTTTCTATTAATGTCTTTCATAAGCTCATTAGTTCTTTTGTTTTTTAAGTTCATTTTCTGTATCATCTTTGAGCTCACCAAGTCCCTCATTGATCTGTTTTTATGCCTTCTCATTTACCATTTCATACCATTGCACTCTTTGGCTTTTAATTTTCACCCCATTGATGCTCCTTGTCTTCTTACATATCTGGTGTGTGTGTGTGTGTGTGTGTGTGTGTGTGTGTGTGTGTGTGTGGTGGGGGGTGAGGTTTGTGGGCCAATTGTAATGGAAAGGCTTTTTTGCTATTATGGAGATTCATGTCTCCATAATGACTTTCTTTTTATTATGGAGTTCATGTCTGCTTTTCAGTGGTGCATTCTGGGTATGGCTTACTATGGGCCTTTGCCTCTCTCCCAATATCCAGTCACCTCTGTTAATTTGGGAAGGGACAGTGGGGTGTTATTTGTCCTGAACTCGGTTCTCCAGAAATGAACCATAGCATTGTTCTTGACAAAAAGACAGACCAGATATTGGCATATAGTAAAAACCAATTAATAGCTACAACTGTACTACCCTGGCAATAGCAACAAAATCATTAACAATAATAGAGTCAAAGATAAACTGGTTACTGACATATCACAAGCACCAAAAAAAGTTACCACTGTACCAAAGAGATTACAGGATTATAATACAGACCCAATGCCAAACCCAATATTGGGTTTATAGTAAATATAGTAAATATCTACTAAGTGCAACAACTACACCATTAACAATAGAGAAGAATCCAACAATAATAGCATAGAGTTAAGTATACATCTAAAGATGAACAAAGTTTAATAGTACTGCTAGTAAAAATGGGAAGTGTAGGGAATGAGAGAATCAAAGAAGTAAAATTTGAAAAATAAAGAAAGGGAAGATAAGGCAGAAAGCAAAGTGAGAAAAAGGATCATATTGAGGTGTAAAAGAAAACAAGAAAAATAAGAGAAAAAATGGAGAGCAAAACAGAGAAAAGAAAGAAGAAAAAAGAATAAGAAAAGAGAACATAAAGAAAAATCAGGAACCCCCCCCCCCAAAGAAGTCAATGGAAATTTTTTTTAAAAGTTAAAAAAAATTCCCTCTGCGTTTTTGCATGAAATCGTTTCTTTCTAGTGTTGGCATTATTGGAAGCCACCTGATATGGGGGAGGGATAGTGAGTCACTGCTAAAACCTACTTTGTTTCCATATTCACCTATTTGTGTGAGAATGTTGAATCCTGCCTGCCTTTTCTGTTGAGCATATTCAATCAATATTGTCCACCCTAAACTATATTCACTTCAGTGGCTTCCAGTTTTCCTGTCCCTCTCTGTACCCCAAATCATGACTTTCTCCACATAACCTTTATAGCCTATAGGTTTGTGGGGTGCCCTTGCTGCTCCTGAGACCCCTGTGTTCTTACACCCCAGGTGGTGGCATCCATCCAACCCATATGTTGGTTATTCATGTTGGTATATGGGGGAAACAAACAGAGGAGCACTGAGCTTAAACTTCCGGGGGGTGGGGAGTTGCTCTGTTTCTGTCCTGTGCTTTCTCCAGGACTGTCTCTTGTGAACATCTCGCACCCATTCACTGTGGTAGCATGACATCAGAAACCTTGAAGTATCACTGTTCTGCAGTTCAGTCTTAAACAAGTAACACCTTCCCCAAATGGCTCTTGATCACACCCTCTCAAATATGGCAGACACTACACTGGATTTCTTTTCCAGTTCTACTCTGCCATGTGGAAGTGTCACTTTCAGAGAAAATCCTCATGCTGTTTTTGTAGCTTACAATAATGGTGGGCTTTTCTTCAGGCTCTGCCGGGCTAGTCCATTGTTTCTCCCTGGGGCTTCTGAGTCCCTCTGGGATTGTGTTTTCTCAGTGGAAACTTGTTCTCCAGTATTTTTTTGTTTCAAAAGGAAGAATTTTATATGCCGACACTTTATAGGAATCCGGACTGGGTTAGATTTTCCTAAATAATATACTGATATGAAGTGCCACTTTTTCTGACCTTTTACGCCAAGATATAGCTATGCAATATTTCAGTGTCAAAATATCAACTCCAGTGTCACAGTAAATTTAAAAGATCAAAGTTCAAGTCAGTTTAGCTACAACACAAATTTTTGAATCGTGAACTACATTAGCCAGTGTAGTTTTAGAGACTGGAGCAAAAAAATGTGTGTTTTCCAAAAGAGAAGTAATTTGTTCCTATGTAAGAATCTTTAAATTGGCACAACCTTCTAAGCCTTGGCAAGTGTGCCTAATTCATTAGTAAGTGCTTATAATCTGGAGATTTGAATGGTCTGTTTAAGAACAATAATCTATGGAGATAACTTTATCAAATATGCTAGATATTAAAATCTTCTTGTAAAATGAGATATTTAAGTTTCAGCCGTGTCTGGCTATTGACTAGATTTAGGAGTCATTTTCACCTGCTGGGACCTGGCAGGGTGTATTTTTACTGGAACTGAACATTCTTAGGAAACTGTAGCAATTTATCTTCCCTCAGCAGGGAATGTACCCGCTAGTCACACACACACACACAAATAATTTCATCTTAGGAAGAAAAATATCACAATAACAACATTTTTAAAAAATTTGAAAGAGCAAATTTATAATTTCAGTGTTTTAATAAAGAAAAGGATGAAGACAAAATAATTAAACTCAGAAAGTTTTATAGGCTCAGTATAAAACATGATCTGCTTTTCAAATACATATTGCAAAATTGATTAATAATTCACTAATTAGTATTAACTGTCTTTTTAAAATGATTGTTTAATAAAACACTGTGGTCTAATGAAAATATATCTTTAGTCACACCATGAAAAAATACATGGTTTCATTCTTTTTTTTTTTTTTTTTTTGGTGCTGGGAATCGAACTCAGGGCCTTGTGCTTGCAAAGCAAGCACTCTAATCACTGAGCTAAACCCCCAGCCCCGTGGTTTCATTCTTAATGAAGGTATACTTCTAAGACTATTGACTATTTAAGAAAACAACTTGCTTTTAAAATTGGAGAAATAAAAGGCTATCAACCATATTAGACCTACCATATAATTCATGGACATACATGTCGAACTCCTTAGCTGGTATGAAATAAATATACCTGAAATGAGTTGATTTATTTCTGGAACAAGCACAATGACCAAAAGATAATGAAGATATAAAACTACAGATATGGATTTCTATCAGAACTTGGCATTGGTGTAGTAGCTTCTCTGGGCTAGAAGCTACAACTCTGAAGAAATTCCTTTAACTCCGTGAAAATATTCTCCAGTGTCTCCATTAAGGACCTGTCCAGTGACAGGCCATCTCACTCAAGAAAGTCAAAAGATTGATATCCATGATCATCACTGAGCAGAAGCCCTCTACACACTAGAATCTTTTTTGTTTGTTTGTTTACCAGAGGCAGCATTGCCTAGTAACACAGAACTCTAGTTTCTAGAGTAACAGAGATGGAAAATCAAGCAAAGGCCAAATTATCATGAAGGAGAAAGATTATGACAAACCATATGCATAGTCTTTTATTCTACTTATGACTTATTCTGTTTATGTGCCGAATTGTGTTAATGGATTTATTAACACTAAACCAAACTTGTAATCCTAATATAATCCTCTTCTGTGATAACATATATAGCATTTGTTTTCTCAAATTTTTTTTGTTTTTGTTTTCGGGTGCTGGGGATCGAACTCAGGGCCTTGGGCTTGCTAGGCAAGTGCTCTACCACTTCAGCTAAATCCCTAACCCCATGCCAGTTCTTCCAAAATTGATCCATAAAGTCAACAAAATTCAAATCCCAGAAAGATATTTTATAGATACTGACTGTTATAGACTGAATTTTTGCCCCATCCATTCATGTCATGCATTGAAGCATTAAGCCCCATTTAAAGGGCATTTAGAGATGAGATTTTTGGAAGATAATTAGGTTAGAGGAGGTCACGAAAATGAGGACCTAATGATGTAATCAGTGACCTTATGAAAAAAAGAAGTGTGCTCTCTTTTGATATTTCTTGCTCCTCCAAGGGTGCACAGCAAGAAGGCAGATGTTGGCAGGTCCGGAATAGAATCATCACCTTAAACAGGGTTGGCTGATCTCTTGATCTTACACTCCCTGGTCTCTAGATCTGTGAGAAGTAGAATTCTGTTACTGAAGCTATCCAGTATGGTATTTGGTTATAGCAGCTCAGAACAGATTGAGGCATTGACAGTTTTATTAGGAAATTCATATAGACTAGGGATCAACCTAGAAGCGCCAATACAAGACTGAAGGTAAAAAAATTAAGAACTCACACTACCTGACATCAAGCCTTATCATAAGGCTAAGGTAATAGTAACAATCTGGTGTTGGCAAAAGAATAGATATATCAATGAATCAGAATAGAGAGCCCTAGAAAAATATAGTGAAGTGATTTTTGACAAAGGATTCAATCTAATGAAGGAAGTAGTCTTTTACCAAATGATGCTGAAAAAATTAAATGTGCATGTGGAAACAAAAAAACACAAACCTAGACAAAATTACCTCAAAATTTATTATAGACATAAATGTGAAACATAAACCTATACAACTTTTAGATTAAAATATAGATGAAAAACTGTCATTATGGTTTAAGAATAAGTTTACAGATACAGTACTAAAAGCATGATCTAAGAAAGAAAAAAATTGGTAATTTGTACTTTATTGAAATTAAAAATTTCATCATTGCAGAAGATAGTATTAAAATAATGTGAAAACAAGCTGCAAATTGGAAGAAAATATTTGCAAGACACTTAACCACTGTAGTCTCATATCAAAAATACATGAAGAATCCTTAAAACTCGTAAATGAGAAAGTCACAACCAATTAAAATTAATAAAAAAAATTTCACTAAAGATGATAGTGAATAAATTTATGAAGAATACCAAAAATCATTTGTCATTAGAGGATTGCAGATTGAAACCTCAGCAAGATATGACTACAAAACCATGAGGATGTTTAAAGTCCAGATACGATGGGGATGCAGGGCAATGGGAAGTGTCGGCCATTGACTGTATGAGTTTAAAAGGTGCAATCAGTTTGGAAAGCTGTTTGGCAGCTTTGTACAAAGGTAAATATAATCTTACAATATGATGCAGTAATTGCACTCTTAGGTGATTACTTAGTTCTTCTGAAAACTTCTATTCATAGAAAATCCTATATGCTTGTATTTATAGTAGATTTATTTATAATTGTTCAAAACCAGAAGCAACCTAGCTGTTATTGTAGAGAGGAATGGGTAGACAAATAGTGCAGTATCCACACAATGGAATATCATTCAGTGATAAAAAGAAATGTGCTATAAAATCATAAAGGCATGCATAAATCTTAAATTGATATTTCTATGGGAAAGAGGTCACTCTGAGAAAAATTATATAGTCTACAACTTCAGGTATATACCGTTGTTCAGAAAGGAAATCTATAGAGACAATAAAAAAATGAAGTACTTCCTAGGGGTTTAGGTAGAGGAGGGTTGAACAAGTGAAGCATGAGACATTTTGTAGCGCAGTGCAAATGTTATATATGGTACTCTAATGGTGGGTAAATGCCATTATATATTTGTCAAAATTCAGAGGAATTTCTAACATGGAGTGCACCATAATATATGAAAATTTAAAGAAATCAGAATGCTGGATGATAACAGCATGAAATATGGATTTTGACAAAAATTTGCTGGTGTTTAAAATGTAAGAATAATATTACTGATTGAGATGGAGAATAAATTGGTCACCTAAATACCTGGAAATGAACATGGAGTTAGTACAGGTGGAACTATGCAGAAGAAAGTGTGTAAGGAATTGTAATCTGGTTGATAAAATTGTTTGTCATGGGAAATGGGTTAATGATTTTGAAAACGTGTACTGAAAGTCACCAGTGAGTCAGTAGATGGGGAATGATGGATAGCGTGCGGTAAGAACTAGATTTCTCACTGTTGAATTAGGAGGTGACAGACAAGAATGATGGCTACAGTGTTCCTCATGGTGATGCGTTAAAGTTGGAGACATCACTATGACCACATGTTTATTTTAATATGCATAGAAAATGTTATATAGAGAAACATTTATAGCTATGTGTGTGTATACAGGCACATACACACATATACATGACTTATTCTGTCTACTGGGAAAGCTAGATATAAGTCCACATCAGATCTTGTTTTTTCACATCATTCACAAGCAAAAGGATCAGAGTTCCTTGAAGAAATGACTAATTTTAGGACTGAGGCAGGAAATAAGATCAGCCTTAAACATTTTGTAGTCAGAAAATATGAAAGTGCTCAAACAGACTCTTTTCTACCCCTAAAAGTGATGACAATTTATCAAAGACAATTTATAAGACCCAGCTGAAGGCTCTCAATGTTTAAACGTGGAAAAATTTGAAAACCAAAACAAAACAAATATGACTGTATTGCATTATAAACCAAAGTATAAAATATCGATGTTCCATATTGATATAAATATATGATTGAGAAATCAAACAGGGGAGATTTGATAAATATCCAGTTCAGAATTCAAAATAATGCAGATAGCTTATGAACATTTATGCAAATATTATGTCCTGAGAGACATGGAGCATTACTCCCCAGGCCCTAAATGTGCTGCACATGGTGACTTTCAAAGAGTACATTATGAGAAGGGAGTAATAAAAGAATAGAGCTTTGCGATGGAGAACATTGTAAAAAAAAAAAAAAAAAAACCTTCCCCACCAAAAGATTAAGGTTAATTTCAACAGTGATATGATCATGTTAATGACAGGTACCCTGCTTGGAATCTGATGAGAATGGCACTTCATTTCTGTGTCCTTCCCTAAAACCCCATTTAATCATGAGAAAAGCATCAGACAAGTCCTGTTTGATTAACATGTGACAAAATATCTGATCAGCTGTCCTCAAAATTGGTATGATATTTGTGATACTAATTGATTGTGTCAATTTGAGTAAGAAAAGCCCAACTAGGTAAATAGGATCAGTATAATTCTTGGTGTGGCTGGGGGAATTTACTGAAAATTTGCTGGGATTTACTGGGTGTGAGGGCCAGCAAGCAACAGGTTTGCTGCCTGAATGGTATGAAGAGGAAATGAAGAAGGTGGGCTCCCTACCGTTTCTTTGGAGGAGCTCCAGTCTTCACCTGAAGTGGGACTTGTCTCCTGGCTTCTGGCGCAGACCCTTCAGCCTCCCGATAGACACTTGCACAGGATACTCAGTGAACTCCAGGCCTTCAACTGGATTCTTCGGATTTTCCATGTGCAGACAGCCCTTTTGCACTTTTCCACGCCTGACTCTGCAGGTGGCCATTGTAAGACAATTTTGTAAATTCTTCTGTATTTGTATATCTTGTATTAAATCTGTTTCTCCAGTAAGCACTGACTGATACAGCATTCAAAACCAAACAAAGTGGGAGAAACTATCACAGTCAAGAGAAGTTTAAGTAGGGAAGGGAGGAGCAGAAGGGAGGGATGGGGAAGAGAGGGGAAAACCAAGATACATCATGTACAGGTACAAAATAACCATGATCAATATGACCATTATGTATACAATGTACCAATACATGCTCTTGGTTAAAAAAAAAAAAGTTTAAGGAGGCATGATTACTAGGTGTAATGTATTCTGGGTGGGATTCTGCAACAGAAGAAGGAAATTAGGGAAGAACAGATGAAATTTGAATAATGTACAGATTTTATTTATAATAATGTGGTAATATTTGTTTATTAATTGGACAAGTGAACCATACCGATGTAAAATGTTAACAGTAGGGAAGTGAACCATAACAATGTAAAGTGTTTACAATAGGGAAAATGAGGCATTAGGGTATTTGGGGACTCTTATCTTTCCAGTGTCTCTAACTCTAAATCTCTTCTACAATAACAATATAAACAAACTCAAATGTATTATTTCTCTGATAAAATATAAATGCATTTATTTCTGATGTTCTGTAAATAAATTGATTTAATTTATATATTTTTGCACAAATGTATATGATTTTGAATTTATTATGTAGGCAACAGTGTGGAACTGTTATAAGATGTGACTGTTAAGCGCTGCTGTTTTTCTAAGTACCTGTGTATGGAGAAGAGGAGTCGGTAACCATCTCTGAGGTGAAGAGACACAGGGCATCCCATTTGTCTCTTCTTCCCTGTTGGCAAAACATATCTCAATCTTTTTTCTCTCTTCACTTATATTTCCATTTTTTTGATTTATAGCCATTTTTGAAAACCTTCCATATATTTTGATGGACAAGTATATGAATAAATCAAAATGTGTATTGCTTATTCTAGTCATTTCACTTATTTTTGAAAATCTTTTATTTTTGGACTTGTTTTTCTGGACACAGGGTTATTTTGTTATCTTAAGCATTTATTATCTTTTAGGGCATTTATCATAAAGTTTTCCACTGGCAAGAAAAAATAAGAAGCAGAGCATTTCAAAGGAAATCATTTCAAAGACATTCTTTTTCACTCTAAGAAAAAATAAAAAAGAAAGCTTAAATATTTTCTATGATTTTTATCATTTTTATAACCCTAGAGAAATTCCCTAACACAACTGTGTAAGGTAAGAATAAAAATTCCTCACTTTCTTTAGTGACGTACCAGTCAGTTCCATGAATCAAAAATTAAACATTATCATGACATAGTTGGACGAGTTTCATGTGTATTTTTAAAATAACTATTGTCAATTTATGAGATGTCACAAGTCTTAAATGCAACCAAACTAACCCAAAACAACCAACCAAACAAAAAAATTTTTTACATTGTTAGGAAACTTGTTCCCACTGCAAAGTTAGGTTTTCAGTTTCTCTAACACACCACGAAAGGACGTTTATTTTGCCCCTTTCTAAACATATTTCATATCCCTCATCGCACAGTACATCATAGGGTGACTTGAGTGTTTCCGTGAGCTTTGTGTTTCATGGGTGTCCAAGTTGTTATGGTAGTTATCCACGTGGAGAGGCTGGTAGCCAGAGTCAAAGGTTGCTGCGTTCTACGTACCTGGGGAGTTAGTAGCGTTCAGAAGTCCATATAAATCGCTCATTTGATTCTAACAGCCAAACACAGGGCATCCCCCTGCTGTAGGTAAGACACCTGGGCTCAAATATTAAATAACTCGAGCAAGTGAATTAAGTGGTTGGGGAGGGGGCTTGTGTAACTTCAGTGCTCATGTTGTTCACAATTGATCTTGTTGTTTTTCAAGAACTTTGTTCAAAGAGGGATTTGTTATCAGATACATGCACACATGCATGGGTGAGCAGACATGCACTCACGCTACAAAATTTTTAAAAATACGAGTTTCTCTCTGACCCTTTCCATACTTGTCACTGATTTCCCAAGACTAGTTGTCACTCTGGTACCATTTCTTCAAATCTCAAAAGTTTTTCTATATATGTTCTACTCCACTTCTTTTCTTCTTTAAAATGACATTATTGTTCTCTAATCTTCATCCATGTTTTAGTTCTACAAACTAACCCAGTGATGTCTGTTATGGTTTGGATCTGAAATGTCTCCCCCTAAATCTCATATATTTGGAAGGTGATTGGATCATGGGGCATTATTCTCCTGTGTGTGTTATTCCACTAATGGGTTCATAGCTGACTTGCTCGTAAGAGGTGGGGCATGGTCAGAGGAGGTAGGTCACTGAGGACAAGAACCGGAAGAGTGTGTCTCTGTCCCCGGCTTCGCCTTTCACTCTCTGCTTTCTGGTTGCCATGGTATGAACAGCTTTCCCCTGTGCAGGCCCTTCTGCCTTGGAGCCAGCTGACCATAGACTAAAAATGTGAACCAAAGTAAACCTTTCCTCCGTTGTGGTTGTCAGATATTTTGTCCCATTGATGAGAAAGTGACTAAGACAATGACTCTAGGTGTTATTATTTTCCTCCCCCAGACAACTTGATGGTGGGTCAGGGTCCCAGTTATGTGGTGTTCTTGGAGCTGCATTCTTCCTAGTTCTGCCTCCCCACGACTGTAGCAGTGGGTGGGGGTGGGATGCATCTTTGCTGGATATTTTTTTTTGCTTGGTCTGTATTTATAATATTTTAAAAATTGTGGTGTCCTTTACTTTCTGAAATTGCAGTCATATGTAGGTTTATTTGTTGTCTTTTGTGATATGAAGACATATTTGTTTTCTTTAGTTGGGAAACAGGGAATTCAGAATCAGGAAATAGACATGTTTCTTTCTGCATGTGCTATTTTTGATAAACTTGCATACTTCATTTTTTTAGCCTTCCTTTCTTTGACACCTAGTAATTGTACATATTTATGCATTTCAAGGGAAATAAATTCTTCTGTACAATGTGAATTTGTACTTGTTTTTCTTGTTTCAGCTTATTCTCATTCATTCAATTTCTGATGTTCTTGTTTGGACTGAATTCTGCTGATTATTAGAGAAACTTTCTAAATGATCTATAATCAGTGTTTCATTTACTATTACATCTATCACATTCATTAATTATGGTTTGAAAATTATTCCAGTTACTAGACCATGCATCTATACTAGTGTATATGTTCTGAAACTCTCATTTTATGTACTTGAATAGATCAATCTCTTGGATTAGCTTTTTTTTTTTTTTCCCCAGTATCCTTTTGCTTGCTCATGTATCCCAAAGTTATGTCAGGGGCCACTTGTTTCATACTGATCTCAGACAAAAATTGCATATCCTTAGTCTACTGTAGCATGTCTTTCTTAGGTGAGTTAACTGTTATTTACTGTGTTTCAAAGTTTTGCATACATTATCTCACTCAACTCTGATGCATTGTATTTTTCCCAACTGAATGTTAGTACTGGGAGTTTAGATAAAAGGATTAGACTCACATATATGTCCAAAGTCCAAGCTCTTAATCACTTTAAATAAATTTCTCTTGCTTGTTAAGACTTTGTACTTTCAGATTGATCTATTGGCATTCAATCAGACCAGTTAGTCATGATCTTTTATCAGAAGAGCAATCAGAAGAATGAAAAAAGGAGTGATCTCCTCCACTGAAGGTGATATAAACTTTCTCTGGAAAATATTAGCTCAAAATTTTGAAATGGAATTAGTACTCATGGGTCCTTGAATTCACATCTTTTTTCTTCCCTTTTCACCTTCATCTCTGTTCTGAGAGGCTGGGTGATGGGCAGCATCAGCAGGCTCCAAGGCCCTGCTGCCTAGTACTGGGCATGGATAAAGCAAGCATGTTGTGGAAGAAGGGAAATCAGGTTGGGGTTTTATTTTCCAGGATTCTTCTCTGGAGTGTGACCCCTGCTTGGATATATTCCTTCACAAAAACTTACAACTTCTCTCTAAGAATGAATGAATACATGGTTTAGAATTGAAAAATGAAAAAAAGTAAATAGACTCTTCCTTCATAAAACGAGAGAGTAAAAGTTTATTTTTTAAGAGTATGTTTTAAAATGTCTATGAAAATCCTGAAGTACACTATTATAAAAAGAGATAGAAGTATGACATTTGATCTAACATTATATAGAGAGTATATAAAAGACTTATGCTTTATTTTATAATTATATATTTGCACAAATATATCAATGCCAGAAAGTTTTAAAACTTTGATTTTTCTTCAAGGAGTTAATTTCTTGATGCTGTAAAAATTCAGATATTACTCAACATCACTAATATATGACACAATATGCCTGGCTCTACCCTTTGTTTGTGAATATTGGTCTAGCAAAATAAATATTGAAAAAGGATCATGTAGAAAAATTCAGAATTAAATTTTTGTATTGAAAAAGTGTTGCAGTACTTTTTTGTATTAAAAAGGTGTTATAATGCTTTTTTTAAAAATAGAGAATAACAAATACTAATGGTTTTTATACAATATATTTAACTAGCAGGGTAGTTTCCATTAAATACTTGACAGGTCAAGAAATACTGCTCTCTCTTAGTTCAGAAATCAATTCATCAAGGATACAAATAAGTCTAAAACATTTATCTCTGTAAATAGATGTTATATATAAAACATTTATCTCTGTAAATAAATGTTATATATTTGGGTTATACTGCACCCAAAACACTGATTATTTGACACAATCATGAAGGATTTTAACATATAATTTAAAAGTCATTCTCTCCAAAGAAGCCTTATTACTTTGTTTGGCAAGTGCAGCGATCCACTTACTAGATGAGTTCATCATTAACATTCATAAATCTAAATCCATTAACTGAATCTCTTTCAATGAGGAATGCACAAGAAAATATCTAAATTTTCTGATTTTAGAAGTCCTTTATGTATTCCTGAGTTAGGTCTTCTATTGAATATGATTTGAAACTATTTCCTTTCAATCTGCATCTTTTGTTTACTCTTCATAGAATTTTGTTGACTTGCTGAGTTCCCTATTTCACTAACGTCACATTACTAACCTTTTCTTTTGTGGTTAATGCTTTATGTGCCCGGTTAACAAGTCTTTGACTGTTTCAAGATATATAATCCATTTAATCCATTTTCTGTTGCTTTAACAAAACACAGGAGGCTGGCTATGTTATAAGGAAAAGAGATCTGTTTAACTCACGGTTATGGAGGTGTTGTCATTAGTATTGTGCTGAAATCCTTCTGATATGTGGCGCCAAAATGGTGGAAGTATGTGGAAGAGGGAGGTGACCCACATGGAAAAAGAACAAGGCCATGGGGTAGCCCTACTTTGTAACAACTTCTTGTGAGAACTAATTGAGTCATATAAGACCGGACCCACTCCTACAAAAAGTTGTTAATCGTTTCATGACAGTGGAAGACTCAAGACCTAATTACTGTCCAATGGGCCCCACTTTTTAAAGGTTCTACCATCTCAGCAGTCTAACAGTGACACCAAATTTCTAGTGCATGAAATTTTGTGGAACAAATTATATCCAAACTATAAAATATTCTGTCTGTCGTACAGATGTGATATTTTGTCTTTAACATTTAATCCAGTTCTGTGTTGCCCTCAGTTCATGGCAGGAGCTCCCCTCAGGTGTATGTTGGTGCAGAAGAATTTGTCTTCCTACCAAAAACAAATTGGCATAGGATGACTTCTCTTATTTCCATAGCCCGTAGGGTATTATCACCCGCTATGCAGCTAGAAGGAGAATTCATCTAAGTAAATGAAGAGAAATTGTATAATTTTGTTAATCCAAATTGCCTTACACAGTAAGAATTAGTAATGGAAAAGCCTATGATCGATGAGTCTTATGCATCCATTAAGATGATTTTTCACTAACTGTGCTAACAAAATAGGTGTTAGAGTACAAATTCACAATATTTCTAATCACAGACAGGGTAGTCTTTGTTTATTCTAATTAAATTACAGTAGGTTTGTTATAGATTCAGAGTAAGAGAAGTCCTGAAATGTTTATTTCCTATTGATTATTAATTTATTTTCTGCCCTCCTTATATGAAATTGTGTTGATGGTACTTGCATGCTAATAATGATTGCAGTCACATTAGAAGATGCTGTTAATTCTACAAGAGTTAACTACATTACATATAATCGCTAGATATCGTCACAAGAACAAAGAGAGGTAGTTTCCAGAAAAACACTTTCCAAACATTTCTGGTTAGATAGTTAGTCATGGGTTATTTTTGTGAGGGGAAAGCAGGAATATAAGATAAACCAGTGATTTGAGATTTGTATGTTCCGTTTATTCTTTTCAGGATCCACTGTACCAATGCTTTTTGTTTTAAATTTTGTCTCAGAGCATCAGTAAAGTTAAGATGAGCAAATAAGTGTTACTTACAGGATGTCCTCACACTCTGAAAAAAGCTAGAATTTAATTCCTCTTCCCTCACCTTCATTAAAGATTTTAAGTTAAAGACATGGCACATCAGTGGTGCTTGGCCTCCCTCTTCTGCTTACTATTAAAGAGGCCAAGGTAGTCTACCCCAATTAATGCATTAACGATGTAATCCATGGTGCTAAGTAGATGAGAAATGTGTTTAGTGGAAATTGCTCTTATTTATAAGTAAATGAGGACTAGCAGCTTGTGTGGGGAAAGCCACAACTAAAAAGACATACTGAATGATGAATGTTAATTAAGAATCTCACTCATTATCTATGAAAAGCTCTATCAAGGTTCTTGAAAGCGTCCATCTCCCACTATTGCCTATCATAATAAATTCTCAAACTATTTAAGTCAAATTAATAAAGTAAAGAAAGGCCCCAAAACTATCACCTTCCCCTTTGATAGAAGGCTAGACAACAGTGGGAGAAGGCCTAACCAAAGAAAACAAAAACAAAGATCTTTTTCATTTGCCATTGGTGTTACTCTACTACATGTATGATACCTTTGCATAGGGACATTGTCTGTCTCCTTGTTTGTTGGATTTTTAGCCCTAGAAATTACTTTTCACAGAGTAAAATGAAATTTCATAGAATGTCAGAGCAAGAAAAATCTAATGATTCTCGTTACTATCTTAAGATGTTCTTTAGGATATGGATCATAAATTATTAGATGAATCATTGAAATAAATTAGGATACATCAAGTTGAATTGTTCCTATCAAACCAATGTATTGTCTTTAATTTTAAATGACAAGAAGTTTTCTGTTGTCAATAGAATCACAGAAAAGAGTGCATTCTCTAAATTCATACAACCTACTATGTAATTCTAATTGCCAGTAAGATTAAGATTTTCTGCAAAATGCTAGATGGAAGTGACCAATTGGAAATAAAATTTCTCCTTTCATGCCTGACAAGAAGCAGACACTCACTGGATATTATTTTCATTCTTTCTTACCTTTTAAAATTGAATCCAGTAAATTAGAAGAAGAGTAGTTCAGTTTTTAAAGCTGATGACTTAACTTCAAAGGAATTGTGCCTCTGCGTAAACGTAAAATGTATAGCTCATCAACTTGATATCATGTATTCGACTGGAGATATGCTAGCTTTGAAATCTGGCTGGTCTAAATTCAGTGTGTATCATATGTTTGTTAACTGATTGACCTGAGAAAGTTTTGTGCGTGTATAGTGTGTGGTTTTTCTTAGTTATAATTTTTCCATGTTTGTAACATACTTATTAACTGATTAGCTTGGGTAGTTGGTTGGTTTTGCTTTTTTTTTTTGCTTGGTCATAATCGCTCCATATGCAAAAAAATTGATAATATTATTACCATCATAGAGAAGCTAGTGGAGTACTGATCTTGCTGAATTCCAATTTTACTCAGTTTTGTTAGTTTAGCTGGGAGCAATGAGGTTGTTAACAGAAACCCGCAGCTGGAGTAGAGCAAGATGAAGTAGACAAATGTAAGTATACAAAGAGTACAAAAAGTAGACAAGCTAAAGTTAAAAAAAAATCTCTCTCTCTCTCTCTATATATATGCATATATATAGAGAGAGTTTTTAATCACTGTTTAGAGAGTGACTTAAAATAGAGATATTTCACTTTTGTAGAAAAGTGCTGTGCCTCATGTTCAACATTAGAATTCTCGAATTCAAGTGATACATTTTAGTCAACCAAAATAGCAATATCCCCCTCCGTGGAAATGGGACTGAGTTGGCAAACATTTCCATAGATTGTTTTCGCTGAGTGTTGTATCCTCCCAGGTAAAAAGAGAGATCGTTCTTTAGGACTGCAGTGTCTTGAGCAGGGTGACAGATAACTCCTACGTTCTGTGTGGAAAGGCCATTGGTATTCTAGATGGCAACATTGCCAGCAAAGTCATCTTTCATATAAAAAAGATGACACATGCACTACATTTCCACTTCTAGAGAAAATGTAGCTGCAAAAATCCTTGAAAATAAATGTCCTCTGAGGTCTAGCAATTCCACTAAAATGTATGGAAAAGGTTATCATAACATAAATCAATAAATAAAATTTATGATGTGATCTCCATTTAAAAATTGTTCTTTAAGACGTAGTTTATGAATCCATAAAACTTTCTCTACACAAATGAATGTAAATATGCCATCTATTTATAGTATAGCTCAAAGATTTGGAGTATATATTGAGTATCCCGATCCAAAAACCTGAAATCCAAAATGGAAGACTTTTTCAGTGCCAACGTGACACCACAAGAGGAAAGTTCTGTCACTGGCCTAGTAGGATGGGTCACGGTCAAAACACAGGCACAACGAAAATGTCAAAATTACCTTCATGCTCTGTGATATATGTGAAACATAAATAAATTTCTTATTCGGACATGGGTCCTTTCCCTGAGATATCACTTTTTGTAAATTCAGATATTCCAAAATTTAAAAAAAAGTTCATCCAAAATTTGAAACATTTCTAATCCCAGATATTTTGGATAAGGGATATTCAATCCGCATTTAGTATTGTTAGCATCATATTTAATCAAACAAAAGCAATGAATTATTGTATGTAATATTCCTCCACTTGAACGTGACATAAATCATGTTACTCCCCATATTGCTTTACTTGGCAAACCACACTAAGAAGTTACAGCAGTAGGTATCTTTTTAAGCTTAGACGGTGTTCACAGAATGAATGTAAATACCAAATGGAGGAGTAAATACTGAATACTAAACAGAAGGCCCACTGCTATCTATCTAGAAGTAAATAACGCAGTTGCAATAATCACATGCGGCAAGTATTTGAGCTCAATGTATCCTTCCCTATTTGAAGTTTCTGTGGACTGCTGCAATAATTCAGTGTTGGATGGGACCAAAAGAAGAAGTTGCTGGGATTGAGTGACCAGGTAAGGTAGTGCAGGAAGGATATTTTCAAAGTACAATAGATGTACTGTGTCATAACTCCATCCTAAACCAAAGAGCTTAGGAGGAAACCTTAACCCTTGGTCCAGTTTCATGTCTTGAGGCCTCTAAAAGGTATTGAACAAGGACCTGGCACAGCAAATTGGTTTATTGCCTTCAGAGTTTTGTCCAGGTGCAGCAGGGAATGAACGGAAGTGAGGAGTGACAAAATCAGGGAGACACCCTGTGGTGTGCAGAGGTGCAGCACTCAGCCCCCCCTTAAGATGAGTGGGAGAGCCCTCACCTGGCTGTCTCCTCCTGGTCTCGGTCTCGGAAAGGGTGGTTAGCTGCCAGGACACACCGGCACTCCCCATCCAGGATATGCCCATCCTGCTTTGCACGGGGGCAGTCACCGCAGCCATTTCTGCTTGACGCTCATCCAGTTGCCAATGCCCAGGTGGGGCTCCACTACATTTAATCTGTCAGTCTTCTCAGTTCGATCTCCAATGTGTATCCTGAATCTTCTTACTTTGTCCATTTCTGTACTATAGTAAGTCATACTTTGATCAACACAGTTTAGGACCAAATTTAATTAAACCAAATTTAATTGATAATGCTTGATTTTTTTCACCTATGGAAAAAGCAATTTCAAATGATTCAGAGTACATACTAATACTCTCCTAAGTGGCCTTGATGCCCCCATAGTCATGCGTTGTTTAGAGTTGGGGTATGTTCTGAGAGATGTACTATTAAGCTATTTAGATTTTTGCATGAACACTGCAGAGTGTGTTTACACAAATCTGGATAGTCCACATCAATGAATCAACACGGCCTCTTGACAAAAGCAAGAGATGTGGTGAAAGGAAGCTGTGAGAGACTGGTGCCAGCGTAACACAGTGAACTGTTTTATAGAAAATCTTTTTATATAAATAGGAATATACTCTAAAATCACAATAAGATACAATATAGTAAACAAGTGTTAGTTGTTTATTATTATTGACATCATGTATTACATACTGTATATAACAGTAGTTATGCTTTCATATGACTGATAGTGCAGTAGGTTTGTTTACACTAGTCACACCCAGCATATGTGTAATGTGTTACATTCGGATGCTAAGATGATGGTAATGTCACTAGAATTTCTTTGCTTAGTTATAGTCTCACTGGACCACTGTCATTTATGCAGTCTGTCCTTGAGTAATGTTTGGTAACTCACGACTTATTATCCATGTTACTTTTGATTAGGGTAAGCTGTGCATTGCAGAATATTCATGACTGTAATATTTAAGGGCTCATTTTCTTTTATAAAACAAGGGGTCCGTAGTCGTTAGGGACCTGGGCTCATCTATCCTTCCACTCTATTAAGGCTGCCCTTAAGTTCGACACGTATTTCAAGTGGCTGCCAGAGCTCCATCTGTCACATCCTTCTTGCAAGTTTCACAAAGAAGTGGTGGGTGGGAATGTGCCAGTCAGCTGAAACAGCTGCTTCGATGCAGACTTTCCAGAGGTGCCACCTAATCTGGTTTTCATCTTATTAGCAAGTAGATAGAGACATGGTCACACAATGGATTTCGAGAATATAGGCTTTTAGCTAAGTACACATATAAACATTTATTAATATTGGTTTGGACTCATGGATTTGTTTAATACTTTGGATGATCACCCACTATTATTGTGTTTACTTTGTCACCCAGTTGTGTCTCACTTTGGTCACTGGAAGCTCTTTTCCTGGGTGGCTGTGTCCCTTTCGCCCGTTCTTGTTATTTTATTTTTAGTGTTTCCTTATTTTCTGGAACTACAAGGTGCGCCTGTCTCATCTTGTACAGCCTCTGCCCCACTCTATAGTTAGCCATTTCTGCAAGGCGTTCCCATTCCTTTCATTGGAGGATGGCATCAGAATCTAAAAAAGGACGGGAAATGTGCTCGTACTACTGGAATGCTTTGGTTTCTAGGTCCTTTTAATGCACAGAGCTAGAAAATACATACATATAAACATCCATTGGCATCCATATTCAGCTAAGTGATTCATACTGATGTCATTGACTTGAATTTAATTTTAGTACCTCATGATTTATTCTAGCCTCCCCCCTTGCCTGTTTCTATATCCTAGTGGTGGAGAACCTTTTAGAGACCAAGTGCCCAAACTGCAACACCAAACCCTCTTATTTATCACAAAGTTCCAACACTGCAATTAAACCTGAATACTAGTTTTAGTTTAGACCAAACAGCTCATACATCATCATCTTTTGTCTTAAAAGAAAAACGGATAACATGTGTATCATAGGTTTGCCAGCACTGCTACAAACAGACCTAAATACATATTTTGTAAATTTCTCTTCTATTCTTAAAAGCTGCAAACCTCCTCACCTTAGAATAACATCTAAAATCTGAACTTCAAGTTCTTATGGATGAACTGAATTTATTGTTTATGTTTTTAGCAATCAGGGACCATTCATGAAAGAGCAAAGAGATTAGCTCCTTTCCTCTTCATGGAATAAGACAACAATTCTTAATAAAATAAATACTGTTTTCATTTGTTTGAACTGTTAATTACAAAGTTAAATACATCGCAATTTAATAAATAACAATGAGCATGTAATCAATTATTATTAATAGCATAATGCTCCTTTAAAATACAAATAAAATTTTACTAAATTCGGAGTAATAGTTGTCAAATATTTTGCCATAATAAAATATTTAATTGGGTCTACTTCACATAGGAAACAGCAAATTTAAGGAAAATCAAAATAAGTGATAGTAAGATGCATAATGTGCTTATTTGTGTGTGTATGTGTGCAAGAAATAGAGAGAGAAGCTTGAACATTAAATAAGGTTTAACATGCAATTAATTTTTTGACTTAACCTTTATTTAAACCAGACTTTTCTAATTTGTAATCATACTCTTCAAAAAAGAAAGAAGTGTTGGAGAGCTGTCAAATAGTACTGGAAACTGAAACCTGACTTCGACAAGTTCAGGAATGTTGGAAGCATTTTTCATGGTAGATGCATAAACATATATTCAAAAGTTGAAAGTTTAAATTTTTAGTTTGGAGGAAAACAAGAGTAGGATTCCCTGTCATGTCTTTGTTTGGATTCATGACTGGGACATATCTCTTCACATTCTGAATTTAGACAGGTCTTTAAAAGGACTCTGTTACCTAATTGTTGAGTTTTTCTACAGTTTGCTTCCTTAAGAAATGATAGGTTTGTCTCAACATTGAAAAACGTGTGATCTCAGCATTGAGGTGAGTGCTGACTTGTATGAAACACATAAAAATATGTCTTTCAGAAGTATTTAAAAATCTTGATAAAGTGAATGTGATCTGCCTCCCGGTCAAAGAAAAAGCAAGCATAATACAGTCTTGACCTACTGCCCGTTTCTTTCCCTGCCATGATGTTGAGCTGGACACCATGGCGAGGAATGGCCAAAGTCATGCCCCTCAGCATGTCTCGTGCCCATTGAATACACCAGCCCTCACCAAGTGTGTGTAAATAAGATGGTCTGCTGATCGGCACTCACACACTTTCTTGCTGCACTAGAAAAGCAGTCCGATTTTAAAATACAACTTCAGTGTCTGCCATGCCTCACGAAAATACTGCTCAATAAATATAAAAACCCTTTTTACTTACTGAAAAACCCCGAGTAAGCATTTTTCCTTAAATGACTACCACCTGTGTTTTTGCCAAGAGCTGATTTGTGTTCTCACACGATTTCATCAACCTGTATAAAAATAATTGTTCTTCCATTTTCGTGCAGTTTCCACAGTGTCATGTGCTAAGTAGGTCAGGCAGCGTTCATTCTGTTTTTGCCTCAGTCATAAGAATTTTCCTTAACTTTAGTGCAGATTATTAAGCTTCTCAGTGATAGCATTGCTTAGGTAAATTTTTGTATGACTGACCATCTTTTTAATGTTATTTTCCACATCAGGTCTCTTCTAAGACCTCAAAGCAAAATTAATGTATTGGTTATTACAAAACATACTTCTGATCAACTCTTAGAAGATCAGAGTCTTCCAAAAGTAAAAAATGGCACAAAGTTTGTTGACTTTATGTCATTTTCTGACCAAACATATAAAAGATAAAATAAAGAGAATTAGAAATTTTCGGTACCATAAAATACAATTTTTGGGTAATTATTATTGTCCTATTCAAAGTTTACTTTTTCAGAACTTGTGTGCAGTCACAAAATTTCAGTATTTCTTTCTCTCTCATATGCCAGATAGCATATTCTATGAGTCATGTTCACTATTTATATTTCTATTGTTATCCTCAGCTTTTATTTATTTTACACATTATATGTTAGCTTATTCTTTGCTACTAATTACTATTCTCTGCTATAATTAATACTTTTTAGTCAGTGATCCGTGTTCGTGAATTTGTGGTACAATGAATAATATTTTAATACTGTTCAATGATGTGTAAATGTGAAAATAGTTTACCCAAGAGAAGTGGCAGTAAGCTAAAGTAAGTTTGGTGTGACCAATCTAGTTATTAGACATGCTTATCAATACTCTTAGTAATAAGTGTCCACCAAAGAACTCACTAATGTAGATAAATAATGATGCAATATTTTTTAAAAAATCAAAATTTGTACAAAATCTATACTAAATAATCAATAATTTCAAAAAATCAAAATTCATGCAAAAATCTATGATATACCAAATGTCAACCTTTTATGTTAGGTTCAACATTACTAATTCTTTTTCACTTGCTGCCTCAGCATGAGTCTATAAGGCACTAAGAGAAGTCATCAAATCTGGAGATAAAACAATCCATAGGACATACCTGCAAACTGAGGAATATCTACAATCCAAATTTCTTTTGTCTTTTTTTTATAAAACTGCCAGAAGAATTGTGAACCATTTGATAGACATTTGGGGATTATGTATATTATAAAATTCATTGAGAAAAACTGACCCATTCCATGTTTATGTTCTCTGATTGGAAAAACATGTACTTTGTGTGAATGTGATTTTTATGATAATATCATTCATAAAATTCTTCTGTTATCTACCAAGCTGAATCCACATATAAGCTATTTGCCATTATACCTAATGAAGTATTCTCTGTACTGTATTTACTTCCATTCATAAAGAAAATAGTTTCCAAAATTGTATTTCTCAAATTCTGTCACAATATAAGTGGACTATTTCATTTGCATTTCCATACATAACTATGAGAAACAGAGAATTAAACATCCTACTTATATTTCAGTTCTCTTTTATTTGAACTTGTTCAATGCACCTTAGGGTAGTTTTAATGGTGATAATGACCTAGTCCCAGGAACTTCGAAAAAGCATATCGATATTACATATTCCAGTTTCAGATCATTTGGGTCAAAATATGTTTTGGTGTGTTAAGAAATGTGCACTAATGAAGTATATGTTTTAAATTAAGCTCTCAGTTTCTTATGCCAAAGTCTAAATTTCTTTCAAAAGCATATATAATGTTTGTGATTCCTGAGCAAAGAAATAAGTTCAGAGATTATTTATGTAACATAATTAATGTGTCAAGAAAAGATGAAAGAAAAATACAATGTAGTTTAAAAATCTCACATTATAAAAAGCACAAGACCAATCTTCCATCATCCCATTCATTCTATCAAGAACCTCAGGACTTGCCTTAGCAAGACAGGAGCATTGGGGCAAGTGGTCAAATCACTATCTCAGTTTCCCTTCGAAGGAGCCTTCAGCCCCCTGAACATGATGTGCCTGGCGGCTTAGGTTTCAACGAAGAGAGTGTGAGGAATTGATAGCACCTTCCCTGAAATGAAGCTGTCTCAGCAGCCAAAGAAGGGAGCGGGTCTTATTCCTTTGTTTTTAGCAAGCAGTCTTAGTTGAGCTACTTCAAAAGATGTATTTATCCCTACAAAAACAAGCTAACAAACAAACACCAGCCTTCCAGAAAGTCAGTGAGAAGGAACGAGTTGAAACATCTCTGCCTTTTATTATAGTGGCTTAATTTCAAAACTACCCGATCTGTGAATGATAACTGGGAAACTTGAGCTTAGATCCATTTATATCAAGCAAGGAAAAACAATGCTAAGAAAGTGGTATCTGGCTTTGTGCAGAAAGGTATCAGTGACCTTGAAGTCATTTAAGAGGGCACACAAGTCTCAAAAGAGGCTGTTTCGACAACATGTCTGGGAGATTTGGAAGGGGATATAGAAGAAATCTGTCCCTAATTAGTAAACCAATATTATGGCAAGAAAGAATACTTTAAAATGGATGGCATATAAATTATTAATATGACATTTGGGGAAGCTTTAGTACATGATGAATCATAAGTGGGTTTCTGTTTAAATAGCTACAAAGACTGCTACTTAGTCAAACAAAACTTCAAATGAAGGTAAAATTAATTGATTAGTTTAGAATCTTTTTTGACAAAATGTGTAAACCTGTTAAAAGAAAACCAATGTTTGATCCATTATTTTGCTGCAACTTAATGACCAAAAAAGGGATAAAGACTTTAGGCTTCAGAGTGCAACAGATTAATGATGATGACAATGATCAATTTTGTTTTAAAGACTTTAACTTTTTATTCATACCTAAGACATGGACTTGTTCTCAATGTCATTTACATTGTTTATGTAACTGTAGGTTCACTTGTGGCTGAAACAAATACTACAGATAGAGTGCATACACTCCTCAAGTTTCACCTGAACTTCCTCAATTAAAGTACAATATTACAACAGGAAATTGATATTAGTATATTCTGCTGGCCTTGGTCAAATATCATCGGGTGTTTTTGTTTGTTTGTTTGATCCTGGGGTTGAACCCAGGGCCTTCCCATTGAACAATAACCCCAACATTTTAAAAAATTTTGTTTTCTTTTATTTCTTCACCTGAACTTGGTAATTTCAGCATCCATATTTTATACATTTTTATTAGATTTATACCAAAATATTTCACTATATGAGCAACTATAAATGATATTTTGTTCTTGATTTTAATTTTCACATATTTATTGTTTTATATGGAAATACAAATGAAATTTTAATGAACAATTCATTTTGAGTAGTTCTAGGTTTCTAGGAAGTTCTCTTCTTCAGAAGCTACTGCTGTCTCCTTGTTTTCGTTTTTTGGGTTTTTTGGTTTTCTTTTTTCCATAGCTGATTAAAACAAACTCAGGATGCATTTTAAAACAGTGATGCGTCTATTTATATATATAAATATTTATTATATAAATTTATTATAAATGTCAAAACATAAAGTTGCACAACTTAAATATGTATAATTTATAATTGTCAATTTTACCCCAATAATCTGAGAAAAAATTAAAAAGTGAAAAATGAAATTAAACATATATATTTTTAATATTTTCGAGACATCCGAATTCTGATGATTTTCTGAGTCTTGACTCTCTAAAAATGTCAAAAAAATCTATAAAATACATTTTACATTCTGGCAATGAATTTATTGAATTACAATTAAAATATAGTTTATCCATATAAAACCTCAAAATTTCACCTTCAT
>PVJO010020365.1:0-32197 GCA_004026905.1 Hystrix cristata
CCCCCCTCCCCCTCCCTCTTGGTCCCCTTCCCTTTGGCAAAAGATTTATCTCCATGTTTCCTCTTAGCTATCTTTTATTTTGCTCTTTATTCATATTTTGGGTTTCTCATGTAAGAGAAACCATGTGATATTTACACTTGTGTGTCTGATTTATTTCTCTTAAAATTTTTTGGGCAATGGGTTGTTTTTAAATTTTCCTTGTTGTAAACAGAAATATAGCAAATAAACTAGCAGCTAAATGTTTGCCCTATTTATGGAAAAATATTCCAAGAGATAGTTTTGTTTAGCCAAAGAAGATCATGTTTAGATAATGTTTAGGTAATTTTTTCCGATTGCCTTCCAAAGATATTTTAAAACATCAAGATTATCTACTCAAAGGAAATTATTTGTATCGATATTTTTTTCATTAGTACATGTATGCAGTACATAATGATTACATTCTTTGTGCATAACTGGTACATGTACACAACACATTTAATTCTTGTTATGTCCTGTTCCTCCCTCTCCTGCCATCTCTTAGTCCCCTTCCCATCTGCAAAAGATCCATCTTCCTGTTTCCTATTATCTTTTATTTTGCTCTTCAGTTTATGTATAGTCCAGCACAAATTTATAACACTGAGCATAGAGTGGTTTCAGTGTATATGGTGTGTCTATGTACAGGTGTGTGTGTGAGAGAGATGAACATATATACTTATTAGGTATGTATACATTCATATTCTTAATTCTGACTTATCTACAAATTTTCAGACAGTACATGATTGCTCCTGTACATTATTTTACAAAACACTCTATTGTATCTATTTTGTACATTATTCCTTAGTCTAATACATACTTTTAATTTCATTTAGCAGTAAACAACAACGATAGAAGCATAATATATCCACGAAAGCAGCTATCCTAATGGTTCTAATTACCTTGTAACACATGCGCATTTCCCCTTGTGAGTAGACACCCAAGTGTCGGCTTTCTTCAGAAAAGGGAAAGATGAAACAGACTGAACGGGCGCCCTGTCCGTCAGTGCACTGACCCAAGACGATGTGTGTTTTGTCATGAACGCAGAAGTGTGGCACTTCTTCAGAATCAAACAAAAAAGTCTTTGAAATGAGAAAATATGAAAAATAAAACTTCCAGTTAAAAGATTAATTAGCCACAAAAAACAAATTTAATTGCTTAAAAGGGTATTGCTAACATAAAAGATATATACATATATACGTAAAGTTCTGTTAACCTATACATTGTAAAGGTTTTATTCCCTAAATTCCTGATAAGTAATTTTTTTCAAAACATAGGTCTAATATTAATTTCTTGTGTACTAAAAGTCAAGGTTTTTTTGGTTTTTTTTGTTTTGTTTTGTTTTTTGTTTTTGGTGCTGGGGATCGAACACTGAAAGTGATGCTAACAACTTTAGATTTTTCTTTTCAAACTTGAATTTGTGAATGACACATTTAGGTATCATTTTCTCTAATGGATGTAAAAGAACGTTGTGCCTAAAACATACATTCACACTCTCTTTAAAAGCCTAAATTTTTAATGCTAAAGGCTCTGATCTCTATAAATGGAGTGACAGAACTCCTACAGTTTGACATTATTGAAACTATTGAACAACTTTCTGAAGCACAAGTGGATCACTCTCCCCTAAATGTGTACGTGGCACTCTCAGCTGGCTCCAGGGACTTCTGAACCTCCTTGTCAGCGGCTTGGGGGACCTTATTTTCTGAGCTAACAGAGACTGACCACAGGATCTGAAGTCTCTTGTTCTTTCCTACTATGTTCATGCTGCTCTTTGAAGGTTTTCATGCCGCTGAAGACCAAACCAATTCTTATAATGATGAACATACTGAGAACAGCTCTTACCCTGAGACAGAGTACGTCCCAGCCAAAGTCCTAGTGTGCGTCCCTCCCTGACTGGTACCCTCCAGGGACAGGCCAGAGATGGCCAAAGGCCTTTTGTGACCACCCATCATCCTCCACTCCCCATCCCAAGAAGGAGCTGGAGGTATCGGCCATGCCCCAGGGTGCTCTGGACATTTCCCACTACGGTAGGCTATATGCTATGAGCAATACGACATACAGCAGATCATCACTCCACCAAGTAAGAGGGAGCATCTCAAAATGACAGCTGGGCTCACACAAAGAAGAGGATGACACAAGTGACAGGAAGCTGTGGGTCTCCCTGGAGGCCCTGGAAACTCTCCTCAGCCTGTCCATCCATCACAGACATGAACATCCTTTAGTGCTTTGGAAACAAAAAGAAGCTGTTCTAAAACAACTCTTAAGTTTGAAACCAAAGCAGATGTACTATTTCCCAGAGATGTATAGAATCGAGAAAGCAAACTCTACATCTAAAAATACAAACTACCGGAGTCTAACTATTATTTTGAAGGATCTGGGAACCCACTGAGAACTCAAGCATCACAGGTCCACACTACTGGAGGGTGGTGTTTCTTCACCCCGTGTAACAGCAACCACATAGACACGTCCACTGGAGAGCAGCAAGAATATAGAAAAGGAAAGTGTGACCCACACGCCCTGGCTTTCTTCTCCGAGACACAGAGGGATGGAATACGAGAACCAAAACGCTGCAAGGAAGCACCTCATTCGCATCATTCTCCAGACCCAAATACTTGGGCTACAACAATTTTAAGATCAGTACTAATAAGGGCTGATTTGTTTGCGCAGGTGAAGAAGGAATTTCTTCTACAGGAAACTATTAACCTCCGGTGGTTGTAGTTATGTTACAGACAGGGCACTTCACAGTCTGACACTCATTGTGCACGCATTAGCCGCTGTGCATCCTGGGATCATTTTCTACTCAATGATTCACTGGTCCCCTCAAGGATGCACCTGTGACAGTTAAGATGGAAAGGCCAGCGTGTGCATCTTGGAACAAGTTCCTCCTTCTGCAAAAGTTTCCTCCAGGTCACAACAGTTTGCCATGGGCAAAGACTGACTCAGAGATCAAATATTTAAATGACTCCAAGAAATGCGGGGAAGTAACTCAGGGGAATGAAGTGAAAATATCTGCGTTTTCAACTGGTATGAAAGGCTACAGATGAATGACTAAGATCCAGGTAACGGTCAGGTCCTCCCTCCAAAGGACAGTCCTCGCTCATCCCGCCATCCCCACAGGTGGGTCCTGCTCCAGAGACCTGTGACATCGCCGTGCCACAGCAGCTTTCCATTGCCAACATCTGTCCCCAGTCTGCCCTCCAGCCTGAGCCACACATGACCTGCTCCCTTCCATCTTCCTCTCTACACTTCAGCCCCTATCGAACCCTTCCCACCCCTGGGTCCAAACACCCCCTGGCCCTTTCTGGAAGGCTGGTTCTGATGGGAGCTGATTCTCCTTTTATTTTCACCTGGATTTTCCTACATCAAAAGACTGCCTCCTCCTGCAAACCCTGAATGACAGGAAAGAATCTTGGCGTGGGCTCTGCGGTCTCTTTCAGAACTTTGATTGTGTGTTTTTACACTGGAGTCAGCACGCTGCTGCCAGGCCATCACTGTGACAACCACAGATCTTCCTGCTGGGTCTGGCCTTGCCCTTCCATCTCTCTTCTCAGAGTTTTTAGTCTCCACTTCTATGTGAGCCACGCTAACCATGATCCGGCACCTCTAGACAGAGACGAGGCCCCCCTGCCTCTCCCTTTGGCCTCTGGTTTAGATACCTTCAGCCTCAAAACTCAATGCCTCCCGTCTCCAGCACCCTCCTGGGCTCCGTCTCCAGGGACCCCAAGCCTGAGCCTCCTCGTTCGCCCTTCTCAGTCTGCACCCTGCCCCACAGCGCAAGCAGAAGCACAGCGCCCGCATCTTCCTATTTCCTTCCACCCTCCTGCTCTCCCTCGTGCTGCGTCTGTCATAGTGGAGAGCTTCCAGCTGGGCAGTGAGACCAGTTATGACAAAATCGGGATACTGGGGGGAAACTGGGCACCTCTGAGGTCTGTAAGTTAACGTGCTGGTGGGAACAGAAATTTCATACAGGAACACAGTAAGAGACAACACGGAAAGGAAGGGCAGCCCATGTGTGGAAGTCTGATTTCTGTATGCTGACCCTGCGAAACACAAAGGCGTTGACAGTTTTGGTGCGGGCAACGATCTGGCCCAGTGACGGCGAACCTCTCAGAGACGTGCGGCCACACTACAGCCCCAAACTCACTTATTTATTGCAAAGGGCCAATACTGAAATTAAACTTGAATATCTGATCCTCAGCTGCTCGGGCGACTCGCCTCTCGCGGCGACAGAGACGGCGCTTCGTGTCCGCTGTGGCACGCGTGTTGCAGGTTCGCCACCAGCGATCCGACCAAAGAGGTTTCAGAAGAATTCACTTGGTGATGATGGTAAGAAAAGACAGCAGGAGTCATCTTCTAAATCTGAAGGGCCCTAAAAAGTCACTTAGTCTAGAACATTCTGCTGCTGGAAAACATGTCCTTACAGGCCTTACATCTACTATTAAAAAAAAAAACTTGTAAAAAGTAGCTATTCTGCGCCTTCCCATCTTGTTTATTTCTGGAAGGAGCAAACTCTAGCACAACAGAAATGCCAGCTCTCCTCTAGCCACCTATTTTTGAAATTCAAGGCCCAACAATTTAGTGATTTGCTATTAGTAAGAATGTAAGATAAATTTACATTCGTTTATATTCAAGGAGGAAATATGGTTTCAGTGGAAAAATATCTCAGGAGAAAACCGGTAAAATGGTTTAGTGTCTCCAGCCCTTGCTTCCCTCATTCCTGAGAGCAAAGTAAACACACTGCATTTCAAAATGGAACCTGCACAAGGTATTTAGTCCCACTGACCAACATCACCTGGAAGCAAAAAGCGAGGCATAAAGCAAAAGGTGACGGATTTAGCTTCTCAGCTACCCGGTCAGAAAGCCAGGACTACATTAAGTCAATAAGGCTCTTTCAGGCTAAGATTTTTTAAAAAATTACAGAAGTCGAGGAAATTTAAGGACTTTATTAATGGTCTCATGATGCGTCTGCTTCCAATGACTTCCTGAAAAATAGCAGCCGATGATATTTACTGTGCATCTGACCTGCCAGGCATCACGCTCCAGTTTCATACTTCACTATGAATTCTCTCCTGGCCTGCAAGACCAGTTTACGATTGAGCAATGCTGTTGCAGACACACCCTTGTTGGAAATGCCCTTGCTCTCCTTTCTCCTTTTATCTCTGCATTCCTCACCCTCAAAGATCAGTTCGTCGCTCTGGGAAGCCTTCTCTGGTGGCCACAGCGCTGGTGCCTCTCCACAGAGGAAGCTGATCACAAACCTGTCTGCAGTACTGGACCACACAGCGTCTGGGTTGTGGCCTCCTCGCACTGCTGTTCCGCATGCCATGTATATGCCTGGTTACTCCTCGCAGACTCTAAACTGGGGAGGAGACAGCACTAAATGTCTTCACACGCCCAGTACCCTCCAAGGAATTGCTGACACATGGAGGACGTGAGGTCAGTGTGGTGCTCTACACGCATGGGGACCAAGAGACAAGGCCTCCAGCAACAGCGCTTGCTTCCTGCAAAACTCCAGAGAAACGCAAAGCAGCGTCTACAGCCAAAGCCGTGGGAAGTCAGGAGAACAATTCATTATTTTTCCTCTGTCAGCCAACCACATTATTAAACCCTAAAATACAAAGAAGTAACGCTGCTAGTTATTTAAGTTTGGAACCAATGTGCTCAAGTGCCAGGATGGAGAACCACATTTTTCTCTCCTTCTTTAAATATCTATTCCCAAAAACAATACGTAAAGAACTTGTATTTAAGAAATACATAACAAAGGGAGGCCTTTTATTTTAAGACTGCAAGCTGAAAGACCAAACCTTTCACCAACCTTCCCCGTCAGCCTTTAATTTCCCTCGTCAGTTGTGTCGGCTGCAGGCTAGTGACGGCTGAGAGATTTATCCTGCGTCGTACAGAACTGAGCTGCCGACCTCCTACTGTCTGCACCTGATTCTGCGATTTGATGGCGAGGAAGGGGATGAGGGCTACGTCGGGGCTGGTGCGGGGAGGGACGCTAGCATGTCACCAGGCAGGTGCCTCCTCTGCTACGTGCCACTTCGGTGACTTTCCATTCTCCACACAACAGCCAGAGGGCACATATTTCACATGTATTTGAAAAGTCATTTTCACAGAATATTTCTCAGGTCTTAAATGGCCCCTAAAGGACAGGCAAAAACGTGCTGTCACCTTAAAAATGGAAGATGGCCACACATGCGGGAAGTCACCTTCCAGCCCAGACATGGGACGCCAGTTGCTGAGGAGAATTCAAATGAACAGAGCAGACCGATTCCTCTCCTAGTACCTCTAACCACAAGACAAGAATCCACCATCAGAAACGAGCACACCACTGAAGTAATGTAACACCTAGCTTCCACTCAGTGTTAAATTTCAATTTTTAGAACTAAAGCCTCAGTGGTCAGCAGCAGATTTAATAAGGCATCTCAAATACCGGGGCCCATGGCACTACTTTATTCTGTTAGCTATCTTCATCCTTGGGCGTCCTGGCTCTCAGCCATAGTGCCTGGAACATTTGATGAATTCCGGGGTTTTTGTTTGTTTTGATGGCAGGGACTGAACCCAGCGCCTCACACTCTACCACTGAGCTACATTCCACCCTGATTCCACTTATTTCCCTGATTAAATCAGGATGAGCAGCGGTTAACGCATCTCCTTCCGGGTCCCTTCACACCTGATGGCTCTCTGCATACCTGACCACAAGTCACTGGACCTGGCTGCTTTTAATCTGAAAAAGAGAACAACTATTTACTGTGACTCAGTCAAGAATGCTCCTAGTGACAGAAGCAATTCAAGGCACTCTGTGATTGACAAAGTGCTTTAGCAAATAAGTGAAGCTTTCTGGAAGGGATGCAATCTGATCCATAGGATTTTCTTAATTGGCTGCACAAAGGGAAAACAAAAATTAAGAAGTTCCAGTGTGAGAGCACAGGTACAAGTGCTTTGAGAAGCACACAGCAGAGCAGGAAGAAGGAAGGTCGCGTTTACGGAACAAGTATCTGCTCATTGCCCAAACTGGTCTCAGCACAAGAACCGCTGGCACTGTGGAAATGCACAGCCCCAGGCGCCCGGCCCTGAGATTCAGAATCGGCCGGTCAGAGGTCAGCCGAAGGCCAGCGAGCTGGAGTGAAGTCCCTTAACCCTGCGGGCAGGGAGGCTGCCAGATCCAGATAATTCTATCCGGTAAAGTAGACCAGCCACTCCAGAGCAGTGCAGCATCCAGGAAGCAGTGAGACTAACATACTATTTATTCGTTACGCAACAGAGATAAATTTCCTAAAATAAGACTTCAGAGAGTCTCCAACAGTCAGATGACTCCTCAGAAAACATCCACATTAAAATCTACAGGAAGACGCAAGAACTGATACAAGGGCACTCGTACCGCCCATCTTCTGGGGACCCGCATGAGGGGCCAGGGTGACACCCGGAAAATCAAGACATGGTGGGGACCTGTGCTTCAGGACTCGTGCACAACCCAGCAGCTGTAAAATCTTGAGTCTGTCTGTTGCTATGGTTCCGGGAATGGAATACACTCCCTGTCCTAGACCGGCTCCACCAGAAACAGGGCAGGGGCATGGCAGCTTCCAGTGCTGGGAGATGCCAGCAGCCTGCATCTACCATGAGCTATTTTGCTCCGTACTTAGAAGGATTTTTTTCATTTTTGGTGGTCCTGGAGGTCGAACCCAGGGTCTCTGCACTGAGCTACGTCCCCAGACCTTTCTTTAAATTTTGAAACAGGGTCTTGCTAAGTTGCCCACGCTGGGCTTCTTAGCCTCTGCCTCCTCCTGCCTCTGCCTTCGGAGTGTTTGAGATTACAGACACACACCACCATGGCCAGCTTAGTAGGATGATTTTAATGGATGCACTTTCTAACAAACTTTGTGATCAATTATACTGGAAGGCCGGGAAGGACGCCTGGTAAGGTAACATGCAAATGCTACCCGCTAAGCATCCATCCTGCGGACAGGACCCCAATGGCACAGGTGGCTTCCACTAGGGCAGCAGAGATAAGGGCTGGGATTTCTTCCTGCACAACCTTTGCTTAAGGTTTTATAAGGAAATTTAAATTTCACTGAGCTCTCCTCCATGTGTTTAAAAATACTTGGGACAAAGGGCATGAGCTGGTAATTCACACGGCAGGAGCAACTGGCCAAGCACAAACAGATCTTCTGAGCTAGTAATCAAAACACAAACAGCCTGCACTGGCAGCAGCGGGGCTGGCGGGGCTGCTGGAAAGGTCCCAGGTTCATCTCCTACAGCAGACCGTCCCGGGGGCTCCGGCAGCCACAGGCAGCCGCCGGAAGACAAAGACCAACCTCATGTTCCTATAAGTCACCCTAAAACCAAATAAATTAGGTTCCTGCTTACACAGAGAGCACCACAGGGCCAGCGGGATTCAAGGGATTTTCTGAAGGGCGTCCCTCGTCTCTGATGTGGCTCCTTTAATAAGGAGAAAAGGCCACCCACTGGTCGTTAGAAATTAAAAAAGCTTTAAAATACAAAAGACAGATTGAGGTGATGCTGAAGTACACATGAGTTTCAGCTGTCTGCTAAGATCAGCACAGCTACTGAGGTCTGTCATCCGAGGGAAGGGAGAGGGAACAGCCCTGGGTGGCGTGAGGCTTCCAAGGCAGGAGAGGTCAGCCGGGAGGGATGGAAGGCACAACAAAATCCCTGCTGGAGGTGGGCATGCTGCAGCTGGGTAAGGGTCTCCTGAAGGTCCACTTGTCAAGGCGTAGTCCCCGGCCTGCAGGGCTAGTGGGAGGCAGTGGAACCTTTAAGAGGCAGGGCCTTGTTGGAGGTCTTCCAGTCTCAAGGGGGCATGGCTTTGAAGGGGATGCTGGGCCCTGCCCTGGTCTTTATCGCTGTTCCAGGCCAGCATGAGGGAAGTAGCTTTCTCAGCCATATGCCCCACCGTGATCTGATGCCTCACTCAAGGCCCAAAAGCCACAGGCCAACACTGACACCTCCCAAACTGTGAGCTAAACTAAACCTTTGCTCTCTTTAACTTGATTATCTCAAGGATTTTGTTGCAACAACAGAAAGCTGAATAAACAGGGTTGGAGTCTTGGATCTGAATCTGTGTCCTGTCACTCACCTAGGATAAAATTCAAAGGGCATCTTCTTGGTGCTGAGCCACCATTTACACATCTGTACAACGGGGGTTATGCCAACCTCCACCAGTGCACTGAGAATTGGATGGCATTACTGATGTGAAAGCATTTGGAAAGGGATGAATCTATGCATCCAAACAAAGAAATATTGCCCACCAGAATCTTACAGCCAGCGAGTAAAAACTTCCCAGAGACAGGACTCTGGGCAAAGGGAACCTGTTTGTTTTTAATGGGATAAAAGATGTGAAGACATTCTGGCCCCACAGGTATAAAATGAGGCAGCACTACCTGGGCAGGCTGATGTAGCAGGTGACCCAGTAGTGAAAGGGCGGCCCTCTGCTGAGGCCTGACTCCTCTGGACTCCTGGCTCTCGGAGCACTTCCATGCAGCCACTCTCCAGCCATGCCCAAAGGACCGTTCTTTTAAAAGGCTCTAGAATAAATGCAACACTTAGCGACACACGAGGCAGCCATGCTTTTGGAAAACACAATATAGTGTGTGCTCATCCTTCACACAACTACACAGCTGGCGTCTACAGAAATGCAAATTCTGTGATCCCTTCAATGCAATGAAAAAATATTCTTCACTGAAATGTAAGCGTGAAGGTTAACTCTTTGAGGGAAAAGAGCAACAAATCCAAACCTTAATCAAATCAAACGCAAAATCCAATTTTATGCAGAAGCATCCTGTGTGGGGAGAGGGCTGGCTTCCTCTGCATGACACTGTGTTCATTTGGATGGATGCTATGTCACCCCCACACCCCAGGACTCTGCAGGGTCCCCTCAACTGTGTGATCCATGACAGTGTGGTGTGCAGCCCACCTCCTTTCCTGGGGTCACGAGCTTTACTTCATTCTTTCTTCCCTGTGCCAAGGGTCAGTTCTGAAATAGTGGGGGCTACAAGCCATGCTAACTCAGGTCTGTCCTGTTCTCCACACTCAGATCCAAGTCTACTGGAACATTTTTTACTTTTTTAAAGCCATAAGATGAGCAACAGCCAGTCAAAATATGCTAACTTGCCCCTAATGTTATCAATGTGAATTGCCTGAGCAATTTTTCTATCCAATGTTCTACAAGACAGACAATACTCACATGGCAGAAACACACACACATACACACACATAATTTACATAAAAGCATAGGAAAAATCTATGAACTGTGAAATTACAGTGATTCCATGGATCTCTTTCATTATTTTAAAACAAGAGGCTTATCCAACGTGCAACCTCTCGACCCCACTCTAAATAAGTGGTTGCTTTCAATTTAAAGCCAAATCACTTTTAGCCCCCAGAACAATCCTCAATTCATTCTCAAATCACAGAGAGTGATTTGGATTCTAGACATTTCAGTGTGCAGCTGAGAGTCCCTCTCTGTCACACTCTTAGGCCACATCAGGCTCAGGAAGGTTCTCAGGTCAGTTCACAAAGAAAGGAATGCTTTTTCTTTGGAGAGGCGCGCCTGCCTGCACAGCGAACACTGGGCCATGTGAAGAGCAAACGCAAGTGCCTTCCACGCCAGGAAGAAGCACTCATCTCCCATCTGTAGGACCCTCATACTCTCAGAGCTTCCGCAGGAAATGAGGGGCAGAGCTTGCTGCTCCTATGGCGAAGAAAGGGAAACAAAATCATTCTCTTCTTTCTTCACTTGCTTCTTGGAAGAGTAGAGTCACAGACAGAAGGTCACAAGGCAGCACGAGGACAGCATACTTAAGGACTGTCACTGTATGTCACAGGACCTCAGATGTGTATTAAACAAAGCTATGGAAATTAATGCTGCAATTTTATGGATGCAAAGAAATGCACAATCCCTTAAACGTTTTAATGAACGTACACAACATAATTAGCACCCAGAACTGAGGTCCGGGATTTGAGTCCCAGCTATGAGGCCGTTTGGCAGAAGTGGTCATTCTTGCTTTGCCTGGTCACTGTCAAGACAGCTCCAGGGAAGGAGCCCACGCCACAGATGCCACGAGGCCCCGAAACCACCTCCTTCCAGGCCTGAAACCAGCCTTTCTCCCTCACCTGGAGGAAGCCGGTCCTGCAGTCTACACTGCAAATGGGACCCTTGCCTTCATAAAGTCTGTTTCTCAGCCTTGGCAAAGTGAGAAACACCGTGTAACACGGCACAAAAGCAAATGCCAGAAACGCCAGACTGTTTTGTCCAGTTCATTTTCGGTTTGGTCCTAGTAGAGAATTTTTTTTTTTTTTTTTGGTGCCGGAGATCGAACTCAGGGCCTTTTGCTTGCGAGGCAGGCACTCTAACCACTGACCTAAATTCCCAGCCTTCCTAGTAGAGAATTTTTAGAGAATTCTTTGATATTTCAGATTTTAACAGAAAAATCTGCTTCCAAGACCAGTTAGTCCCTTGAGTTGTTTGTCAAATTCCCAAACTGTAGAGCACATTGGAATCACCTGTAGGACTCGTGCAAGCAATACCACCCGACCCCCCCAGCCAGAGTACCTGAGTGGGTCTGGGAGCTGGTGCCTGGGCGTCTGCACTTCTGGTGGGAGCCCACGGGATGCTGGGGCCTGCCACCCAGGGTCCCTTGGAGAGTCAGACACAGCAGAATGTGCATGGCCAGGCTGCACAACCCCTGGGGAACCAGAATGCCCAGCATCTCCTGAGCTCCCTGCTTCTGCTCACCTGCGTCACTCACCCTTGAGGCCCAAAGCCTTGATGCTGCGTGGTCTTTGCCGCTGCTGACTCCGCCTTTCACCACGACCCCCGGACTGCCCACTTCCTCCTCATCCTTAGCTGACTGGGTACCCATGAATTAGCCCGTGCCCAGGGCTGATCGGACCAAGACTGCTTCTTGTACTCCTGAACACATCACCCTCAGAGCAGGGTAGTCGCTCCCTTCTGAGTGTCTGCTTAGCAGTGCTGCCAATAGTTTTAGAAATCAAAATAAACAAGAGAAACTACATGATGTATATGCACTGAGCCTTGAGATACCTCAGTGTCTACCAGCCCCCCCATTCTAGGAGTATGTTTTGTTTTCTTCTGCTTTGGGGGATGGCTTCCTAAATCAGTGCAAACACGAGTGGCTGGATTACCGGCAATTCTCCTACGGTCTCGTCTCATGTGGTCCTTTAACAGCCAAAATAATCAGAGGCAGTTTTCACCATTTAACAGCAACTCTTTTTAAATTCTGAAACTTAATGACTTCAGCTGAGGCAGAACCGTTCAAGGAAATTGGAGGAAAACGTCAATTATAACACACAGCAGGTGCCGACAGTGAACTCTGTGCTAGAAGCCGTAAATCTGTGTCTTGACATTAGCAGAGTATTATTTGTTGAGTAAGGCCAGTCCCAGAGCCTTCTGCCTGTCAGTGTTCCAAGTGACTGTCATTGTTCCTGATGCCATGCAACCTCAGTGGCCATGGCTGGAGGGTGGCAGAGTAGGACGGCCAGGGGCACTGCCTGGCTCATCACTGAAAACGGCAGTGCGGAGCTCGGCCAGCGGGTCTGTGAGCTCTGCAGATGTTGACTACGGGTTCTTGGAGCCATTTCCTGATTTTCTAAATCTATCCAAAGGCATCCTTAGAAGTCTGTGTAGATAGGCTGGGGGTGGGGGGGCACAGAGTGACAATGGAACATTTCCTCCAGTCTTCTAGCACTAGAAACCTTTAGGCCGTGTGCTGGCCAGTCTTCCAGTGGCTTTGGTTAAATCTTGGCAGAACTTCCAATAAAGCTTTTGGACCAAACACATGTATACCGGCCCCTCTACACCAAATTTCAATTTTCAGAGTGAACACGCCAGCCTAGGGAGGTGCTGGTCATTGTCCCACGGACGAAGCGGTAAAGGCCCTGCAGCCACAGGCATGGCCGCAGCACAATCTCCGAGTTTTTCAGAGTCTATATCGCCTCCCTTAGCCCGGTGCAGCTCCTGACTCGGTGCAGCTCCTGACTCGGCTCTCCTCGAACCTTCCGTCACTCGCTCTTCACCTCCTGCCAGTCATTTTCCGTTTCCTCTAAAATGTCATTTTTCACTCAACATTTTGGGAATGGTGCTCTTTTTCCTAGGTGCCTACAACGGTCACCAGTTTACCCCACCATCCTTCTTTACACACCTTGGAGTTGTTTGCTGCAATCCAAATGGAGCAGTTCATTCAAGTGCCTGCCACCGCTGGAGAAGCAGGTGAGTAAGTCTTCTCAAAAGCACAGAGGAATGTAAACGACTGTGAAAGCCAACTACTTCACCGACTTCCTGGACAGGAGCATTTAGCCTACAATGCCACCCAGAACAGATTGCGTTCTACCTTTTCTTGTGGCTCTGCGATATATGGTTTGCAATGAACAGGCAGCGACTGGAAGGTGCAATTCTATGTTTCTATCACACTTGATCTAAAAAGATAGGCGTCATGGCCGTAAACATGCATATCTATTCCTAAGGGCCCTATTTCTAGCTCTATTATAGCAGGTGATTATTTCCTGCTTAACTAAAACTCTGTACCATGTCAACAATTATCTTTGCATAAAAATAGGACCAGAGGCCAGGCTCACGCAGGAAAAGAGAATTCTGTTATTCACATATACTCACAATAAGATCACGATAAATCAGAGAGTGGCTCGTGGCAGACTGATTCAGTAACATGTGCACGCCGCTTTAATAAATGCACTGATAGTTTATTGCATTGTAGACTTTGTTTAAACACAGCACAATTTTCAGCTATCTATAAATTCAATTTACATTTCTGGCATTCAAGACTGTGATGTTTAATTTTATGTGTCAATCTGACAGGGCCACAAGGCCACCCAGATGCTGAGCGAGCACTACTTGGGGTGTGTCAGTGACTATGTTTCTGGAGGAGATGAACATCTAAATTAGTGATCAGCCGAGAAAAGCAGACTGATCGCAGATTCTGATGTCCTCTCCACAGAGCATGAGCTTCACCCAACCAGCTGACGGCCTAAAGATGAAGGAGGGGCTGACCCTCCCGGGAATAAGGGGACCCTGCCTGCCTGTCCTGACCCGGAATGCCACGTCCTCCTGGCCTTTGGACTCAAGCTGAAGCAGACCTTGCTGAGCCCAAGCTGGTGGCCTCGAGACCAGCATTACTTTGCCACTGGCTTCCCTAGGTCTCCAGCATGCCCACCGCAGACCTTGGGACCAAGCCCTGTATTGTATTCTCCCCTTCCTTGCAACACATCCCTTCACACACACATGCTCACAACCCACCACTTCCAGTTCCCTGCGCAACCCTCATTAATTCAACACTAACACAAGAGACCCATCTCGGAATCTTCTCCATCGCTGGTTTTCTGCTTACAGGTTCTACTGAGAGTCAACTCACTACATATGTTGCCACTGTCTCCGGAACTATCTTAAGCCCCTTGTGTGAATCTTAACAGTAGCCACATACCTAGACTCCCACCTCACCCCCTCTGCTCAGAGAAGGCTTCGTTCTTTCTGGAAGCCCAGTGAAAGACCTGTCTTCCCTGTGGGCCACCCCACCCCATTCAGCCCGTACTAACACTGCGGTCTGCTCTGTGGTTTGGGCATTTATTCCAAGTTCTTGTAAAACTGCACTCCAGCATTTTTCACTCTTTCTCAACTGGACTGTGTAGATCCCCATGCAACTCTGCATCCACATACTTGGGGACCCAGCACCCGTCAGAGTGGCTGCAGGTGAAGATGAGGAGGCAGACTTTTAGATGTATCTGCAAATGTGGCCTTAGATTGCTGGCTTCTTCCGCCATTTACCACAGAAGGGAAGTGCTCCAAACCTTTGTGGAGAGCAGGGTGAAGCTTTGGCGCCTGGCACACTGCCTCACACACAGCTGTCCACAAATCTTCCCTAAGGAAGCACGTCTTTGCTTGCCTCCATGCTCAAAAAAGCGAATGACGTGGGCTAGTGGCTCAAAAATTCTGTTTTTAGCCAAAGTATTTCGTTAAACAAGGCCATAGCTAGAGCCTCAAAAGAGAAAAACAGCACTTCATGCAGTGGCCTGGAGGTCACAGGAGGAAGGACTCACAAGAATTCGCCCCACTCCCTACCCTAGAGCAAGCAGCATCTGGGGTTGAGCTAAGTATCTGGTTTCCTTAAAGGAAGTTAGGATCCTCCTCCAGGGCAGGCGTGGCTCAGGGGCAGCACACTTCTCTGCCTGGCTTGGGCCCAGCGCCACAGAAAGCCTTTCTCTTCTGGCCCAACTTTCCTTCTGGGTATGACTCTCTGGAAGCTAATCAATTAAAAACACAAGAAAAAATTTTTCCACCCACAACGTCTTTTTAGAAAAAAATACTTTAAAAATGGCCTGTTGATCTCCCAAGGATCTGAAACCTCACCCACCTACCTCAAACTGGGTTTTTCCCTATGTACTTCCCAGGAGCTGGGGCTTCCGAGGGGCAGCCGGTAAGGTATGAGCCTTCACGATGTCACTGCTCACCTCCCGGGGACCAGGAGCTCCTCGCTACACACACCACCGGCAACTCCTTCCATCACACAGTCACTACTGGCAGTAAGCTCCCCCGTGGTCAGGCAGCTAACACTTCCTCAGTTTAAAACTAAACGAACCAGTGCCATTCTGCATAAAGCTGCTAGGTGAGGCAACTGGCAAAGACAGATCTACTTGGTACAGCTTGCGCCTTTCTTTCAGGAAATTTATTTTCTTCGAGGATAATAATGAAATTAGACCCTGGGATTCTATTATGTGTTACTGCCTTGCACGCCAGGGAATCTGCTCTATAGTACAGGTCGCCTCAGATGTACCTCTGCTTCTCCCCTCCTCCTCTCTCCTGTCCCTCCCTCCTTCCCACTGGGGCATTTCCAGGCCCAAACACAGTCGCTCCACCCACATCATTGCTAAAGTCCTCACGTGGCTCAAATCACTGTGTCCTGCGAAGATAAGAGCTGCACACCCTCCGGCGTGCATTACTCTCACTGAAAGCCGAGCTGCCAGCACACATGCTGCTGATCGTTAGCAGCTTGGTGGGGTGGGGTGGGTTTGTAAAGTGGAGTTTTCTTCTCTTTAATTTCTGTAGTGCTTCCATGACGTTCTCTCGGAGGTCAGGGCACAAGCGGAAAAGCAAATTAGGAGCCTCATTCATGGTTTCGTCTTTGTCAAGAATACACTGTATTAACTGTAAAGATATAAATTCACCGATTCCCCTGAATTACACTCAATTATACTGGGTCAGTGAGCTTCAAGCAAACCGGAGGCTTAATCGTAATCATTTTCATAAGGCCTCCATTAGCTGCAACAATCACTCACGTAGGAAGCCGTCAGGACACACCGTCCCCTGCAAAGCCAGGACGCTGAGACACTTCCCACATGCCACTGCTCCCCCACCACTTACACACGACGAGCAAGGCTGCCATGAACACAGAGTGTGTCCTGGTGGGAAGAGAACTTACAAAATGGCAACATGGAGGAAGGAGGCACCTCTTGGTGGAGGTGGCCCGAGCAGACTGTCTCTGCCTGACCCTCCTGGGTTCATCCTCCAGCGTGGAAGACCAAGAGATCCAGCTCTGGGCATCGGGGCCACCCAGCACTGCCACCTAACACTGGGAAGAGTGTTAGATTCCTGAAAGTAATCCAGGTGAAGATTTAAACCCTAAACTATTTCGGCTGTGACTCAATATTTTTATTTCATAGTTTAAATGTGTTGTTGCTTCCCCATATACACAAGTTCCACATCAGTAGAATTAACCAACCTTAGATAGAAAATATTTGAAAAAAAATTGCATCTTTACTGTGGTGGGTAGGGTGGTGTGTCAATCTGATGGGCTTTGGGATTTACCCAGGGCTTGGAAGAACACACTTCTGGGTATATCTAGGTGCGTCATAAATGCATGGCTTTGCAGTTTGTGTGTAATCCTTTGCTCCTTTCCTTCCAGCACTATTACTCCACTCTGCTTCCTGGCTGCCATGAGCTAAGCAGCTTTGCTCTGCCACGCCCACCATGAGGTTTCTGCCCTGGAACCAGACAACCATGGACTGAACACCCTAAAACTGTGAGCTAAATCAAACCTCTGGTCTTTTGGATTGTGCATGTCAAGTACTGTGTGCAGGGATGTGAAAGCTGACTAGTACATCTACTGAATATACACAGATTTTTATTCATCTTGTCACTCTTCTATAAACAATGAAGTATAGCAACTATGTATAGAGCACTCACCTTGTACTAGGTTTTATAAATCATTTAGAGGTGATTTAAAGTATATGCGATGTTATAGCTTGGGTTTAGATGTCCCCCAAAGCCTAATGAGGCTATTTCAGAGGTGGTTGGATCTAAAATGTGTGACTGATTCGTGGTGGGATGACAAGATTAAAGGTGCTGGGATTAAGAGTGTGTGATTACCAAATTAGTCCACTGATTGTTTTGGCACCCATCCTACGGCTGACTATCCTCAACAGAATATAAAAGGGGCAGAAAGAAGCTGCTCGTCACTTTTGTTGTCTTCTGCCTGCTATGCCATGAACTGTTTCTCCTCTGTGATGCCCCTTTGCCATGCTGCCCTGGAGCCAGCCGACTATGAACTGAAACATCTACAAACTGTGAGCTAAATAAACCTTTCCTCCTTTAACTTTGGGGACTGGGTATTTTGTCTCAGTAAAGAGAAAAGTAGTTTTTTTATACACACACACACACACACACACACATACACGCTTAAGGGAAGATATGTACAGGTTCTACACAAAGACTACATCATTTTATCAAAGAGACCAGAGCATCTGAGAGTTTGGGAATCTGAGAGGGACCTTGAGACCAATCCTCCAGGACAATTAGGAGTGACTGTAAGTAGTTACCACTCAGAAATAACATCACTGAAACCACTTATAACACAGCAATCTATGTAACATCATCCAAAGGAAGTCAATAAGGTCCTTCCCTACTAGGAGAAAATCCAACATAACCTGCCTTCAGTGAAAGATACAGACTCAGGTAACAGAGAACACTTGGTGCATACACACACACAGCTCCTCACACTGCAAACACGCAAAGGCACTGGTACATGTTGAATGTGGCCAGTGTGAGAGCCGAGGGAGAAGGTGCATATTCGGAACAGGTAAGATAGGAAACCCCCTCTCGAGAATCACAGACACCTCTGAAGGAACCTTCAGGTGGGTAATGCATCCTTAGCTTCCCACTGGCTTTGCTGTGGATGATGCCTCTGGTGCGTGGGCCGTGATAACAACTGCCTGGGTCACTCTGCAGAAATGTGAAGGCTGCTTTGGCTGAGAACATGAACTCTTCCATGCTTGCGCCTACAGAGGGACTGAAGTGGGCTTAGCATCTGTCTTCATCTGTGTCTCTCCCCTTTGCGGTCTTAACCTCTGGGTCCCATTCTACTCAGCTCTCCATGTAGACATGTCGATCATTTCAAAAGTTTAGACCAAGACTATAATACAGGCTTAGCTTGGTCAACTGGTGCCCATCAGAGTTGGTCTGTGTTTTCTTTTCCTCTCTCCTCCTTTTTCTTTGCCCCTCCTTCAGAAGTCACAAATGTCCAAGCAGCTGAGGTCCTGCACTGTCACAGGACCCAGACCCACAAGGCCGGGCTGTGTTGCACAGGAGGATGGTGCCGGCCCCATGAAAATCCAAAGCCCCTAAGACAAGACCACTGTTACTACTCAGTGGTCCTGAGAAGCAGCATCTTTTGGAGCCATGCCCCTGGGCAGCGGACATGCAGAGAACTTGCAGGCATCGGCCCACCCCCAGAAATCAACAAAAATCTGCTCTCTCTTTGTTCTGTGAGCAGCTGGGTCCATCTTTGATCAATGTTGACTCCCTTTGGCTACACTCTCTCTCTCCTCCAGTAAAGCTCAGCTGTGTGCGTGCTTCCCATCTTTGGACTCGTGTGCTCACTTCCCTTGTTTCTGTGCCCAAAAAGCTGACTGTCTGGTATCAGCTATCTGGTGGGATATGTGGAGGTGAGGCATGGGCATGGCAGATGGATAGGAGGCCTGTGGCTTCCTGCTTAGAGGCGAGGACACTCGCTGCCCATTGTACCTAGAAGTTGCACATGAGGGATCACAGCTGAATGTTGATCACTGTGAGGAACTGAAGATTTATATGCACTGCAGGGAAGGTACCATGTTCAGATGAATGGAGAAGGGAGGTTTGGGAATAATAATAGCAATATGTAAATAAGACGAACATAGAGTTCAGTTCAACCCACTAGATGCTTGCATCCTTCCCGTGGTTAGGGAGAATGCCACCTACTAGAGGGCATTTCCCTTTTTTCTCCCCTTTAAGTTTGCTCGTAATCAAGATAAAGTCACACTCTTAAGCACTGCTGTCTCAAGTTTGTGTTAATGATAATTCTAATAATAAATAAACTTAATCACAGAACATTAGAGTGAACTTTTATTTAGATCCAACAGATATTAATGATATATAGAAGTATCTTGGTTAATGAACTCAATTCTCTCCATGATTCTGGTCACAAACCATGTTGGATGAGAGCCAAATCAAATGCAATGGTTAGGTTCAATGTTGACTTTATGGGGAAATTTGATTCGGTTCTCATCTAGCTCAGTTTGCAACCAGAATGTGGAGAAAACTGAGTTTATGAACCAAGATGTGTGTGTGTGTGTACTTTTTTTTTTTTTTACATAATGGGCAAGACATATATAAATAATTAAAGAGCCATATTGTGTAACCTTAGTCATTTTCTGTGCAGGTGATTTCCCCCATACTGACACTGAACTTGATCTCCAGCCCGAAACTCTGTGGGACCTACATCTAACTTATATCAAAAGTCCTTAGAACTCAGATATTTGTAAACAAATGTTCAAAGTAGCACTAGTCACAACAGAAGAAATGCAAAATAACCCAAATGCCAATAACAGATGAATGGAGAAACAAAATGTTCTCTATACATGGAGTGGAATACGATCAGCCACCAAAAAGAATGAAATTCTGATCTATGCTACAATAGGAATGGACCTTAAAATAGCATGCGTAGTCAAACTAGCCAGCCATATTAGGACAAATATGCCATGCTTCCACTTGTCTGAGACACCCGCTATCGGCAGATTCACAGGGACGGGGTGGGGTTGTTTCTTAATAGGTATGGAGGCTTAGCTGGGTGGATGATGCTTGAGTACAGACCGTGTGTATGCTACACTGCACTGGCAATGTATTCATGCCCCTGAACTGTGCACTCAGAAATGGTTAAAATGATAAATATCATGTATATTTCATCACAATGAAGTTTTTAAATAAGCCCTTCTTGCTTCTTTTAATCAAAACTAGAAAAGGTCTGTCCACTCTCATCCAACCATAAACTAATGAAAAAACTATTTACCTAAAACTTCAGATCACTGAAAGTATCTTTAAATCATTTTTATTTACAAAGACACACTTGTTTTTAAAGACACTGATGATGAAAGTTTTTTTACTTAAAATGCAATAAGGCTAGTGAACAAAAGTGAATCATAATGGTGACTCTGAACACCATTGTTTTTATTTTTATTATTTATTTATTTAGTTTTTGGTGCTGGAGATCAAACTCAGGGCCTTGCGCCTGGAGGGCAGGCACTCTAACCACTGAGCTAAATCTCCACCCTGAACACCATTGTTTTTAATCTTCAATGATGTTCTGAAAATTATTTGATGTAATATTCATGTGAATACTAAGTCTACTTGCTTTTCGTGAGTCTTCTAGAACAAGTAAAAAAAATAAAAGTGTTTTCCAGGTCAATTTCCACATGAGTTCAGTGGCATCCTGAAGTCTAGTGGTCCCCAGTCCCAGCCTCTGTCCCCCAAGAGTCATGGAGGAAGGCTTGCCGGAGGCCTGCCGCCCATGCACTTCAAATCAGTCAGTTAGTGGGATGCCAAGGAGGCTGATCAGACACGGAAAGGTGCACCCTTCCCCAGTCATTGCTTCTCTTGTCACTATACGGTAAGTACTCTCAAGTGAGAGTGTCTGTCATTAATGACTCAGGAATAAAGCTAGAAAGCGTTTATCCACTTGTTCTTTACCACTGACTTAGCCAGCTTCCACTGACTCACATAATCACACCCATGTCAACCTCCCTCTAGTTATAAGAATAACCCTTGTAAAACCACACTGAAAAACAAAGATTGGCTGACACAAACTTTCATAGCAACAGTCCCTGACTTAGGATGGCACAACCTAGCAATTTTTCAACTTCACAATGGTGCAGAAGTGAACCCATGCAAGCACTGTGTTTTTTACATTTGGCACAGTATTCAATAAATTGCCCGAGATACTCAACGTGTTTTACAAAATAGGTTTTGTGCTGGAGCTAATCTCAGTGTTCTGTGCACGGTATGGCGAGCTGGGATTAAGCTACGGTGCTGTGTTGGTTAATTGTATGAAATGCCTTACTGGCTGGGATATCAACCCAAGATGAGTTTACTGAAAAATAACCCATCAGAAGTTAGTAGAATCTGCACATTTCTTAGGAGGTGCACTGTGGAGTTGGAAGTTTGGTGGAGCTTTAGAGAGCTGTGTTTCCTGGGCGGCCCGCACGCTCGGGCTCACAACTAGTGCTGCGTGCCGACGTGGAGACAAGAGGCCCGCTTTCTGCTGGTTCAGGGGCTGGGGCTCTGCAATCCAGGTGTTGGTGGGGTTGGTGTTCACTGAGGCTCCTCCTTGGCTCAGATGTCTGTCCATCTTCTCTATGTCCCCCGAAGTCATCCCTCTGTACCTACTGGATTCTAATCTCTTTTCCAAGGACACTGGCCCTACTACATTAGGACATTCTGACTTAATTCTCCCTTTAAAGACTCACTCAAATACAATAACCATCAGAGCTACTCGGGGCTAAAATTTCACCATGGAAATTTGAGGGGAATTCAATTCCATCCATAACAACTCCAAATTTGACTATAAATGGCTGTGTACAAAAACATTTTCCAAGTTTAAAAATGCTGGCTGTCTGGGCTGCTCAGTTTGCAATCTGCCCCCACAGCACCTTCCTGCCTGTGAGTGACAGCAGCCCAGGCCCCCGCTGCTGGGCTCTAACAAGCCATGACACTGCTCTTCAGGGCCTTGGCTGGGGACACAGCCTACTGTTCCCAAAGTCTGATCCCCAACACAACGCAGCTCCTTCTGGCTGGGAGGCGCTGGGAAGCGCTGTCCAGGCCACAGCTGGCAATCACAGATCTGAATAACTTCCATTGTGCTGCCGGAAGAGTGGACCAGGACCACAGAATAGAAAATATTCCTAGGTGACCAGGTACATAAAAGTAAGGAATCTGCTTTTTGCTTTCCTGTGAAAATGAAACGCATTTCAAAACCATACAAAAGGCTCTGATTCCTGTGTGTGTTAGGCTAAGCTAAGCTGCTTTAAGGCCTGTCCCACAGTACTGAGGACTTGGCACTGTAGGGATCTGTTATGCACATTCATTTTGGATTCTGATAAGCTCGCCAGAATTTTTTTTTAAATGTCTTTAGTCCATCTATTTGAGCACTGGGCCTTAGACAGCGCTCCTTTTATCTTCAAACTTCAAAGTGTAATTCTGAAATAAAGGTTTCCCTTCCTGTGGAATTCTGAAAGTTTCATGCAGCCAGGGACAATGGGTTAGAGTTTCCAGAAAACTGTATCTCAGACTCTGAAAGAACTTTCACTCCCCCTGCACGACCTCCCCCTTGGTGGGTGGTTGGGCCATTACAGAGTCTGGGGACGCAACCCTCCACAGGACCCTGGTCCTGCTGTCCCCGGCACGCTGCACGGATCTGCCCTTGGAGCATCATTTGCCATGGTCAATTTTCTCAGTGTCCTACACATCTTATCATTTGAGATGTTTGGTTCCCTAGCAATGACTTAGTGATGCTGCAGCAGAAGGAACCCAGCGTGGAGTCACCGGAACATCACCCAACCTGTCCGAAGCTCAGCCTCCTGATTGGAAAGTGTGGATTCTGTTATCTACCTTGCATAATCATGGTGTCCTGGTGATTAGGTCAGAGAATGGGGGGGGGTCAGTTCAGGCTGTAGAGCGCTTGCCTAGCAAGCACAAGGCCCTGAATTCGATCCCCAGCAACTCCTGGAAAAAACAAAAACCGCTTATGCGCTACAAGGCCCTGAAGAAGGGATCGGGGTGACTTTTTTATTGTTTGACTGGTCAGTGACTGCTGCCAATCAGCAGTTGCCACGGACCTTGCTTTTTAAAAAAGCAGCAGGTGGCTTTGTAGCATGAGGTCGTAACCCTACACATCCTGCTTTTATCTGGAGGCTGTAAACACACTGGTTTCCAGAACACGCCACATTTACATTTTTATTCACCAAGCTAACACTATTTCAAGGCAATCTGATCATCTACCAACTTTGATAATGTCAATTTACAATTATGGGTGAAAACCTGAAATGTCTCTCATGCTTCAGCATTAAATATTGAGTGGAAGTAGAGCTTTTATTGACAACTTTATTACTTTATTTTACTACCCCACGTTTTTATGTGACAGTAAAGGAGCTAAACACACATTAAATAAGTGCTGAGATAACTTGATAATGACCTTTCAGAGATTATTTTCTCAAAGGTTATTGGCAAGGGAGGGGGCAAATATATGGCAAGTAGCAAACAGCTTTGTGGTCACAGAACCAGGAGTAGTTATTTAAATTCTCAGAATATTTCCTGGGACACCAGTGTGTACCTGGCATTGAGGATGAGAGAGATGAAGAACTCAGATAAGGGCCTTATAGAAAGCCATGACAGAGCCAGTGACAGGAAGCAGGTTTACAGATATGAGACAAATGGCCGTGTTCAAAATGTTACAGCAGGGTGCTGGCTTTGATCTAGTGAGGAAGAGGACTCAGCTCCTTCCCCCAACGAATGTATAAGTGTTTCACAAGCAGAAAGAGCAGGGAAAGGCATTTCCATGGCAGGGAACAGCCTGTGGGAAGGCACAGATGCACGAGTAGCAGGTCAGTATGAGGCACCGCAGGAGAAGCCACAGACAGAGGGAAACTGGCCAGGCGCTCAGCGCCGATGTGCAGCCTCAAGGGATGAGGCGAGCTCCTGACTTGAACCAACCCCCAGAGAACCATGCACGCTTCACGCTCACGCACACTGAGTGCCATCGTGTGACGGTCAGCTGCAGGAGCTGGCAGAAGCACGGTGGAGGTGGGTGGTCGACTGCCTGCCGCCAACTCCTCCTGATGCAAGGGGCTGACGAGGACCCTTCCCTCCATCTGGAGCGAATCCAGACACGAAGTGACGTGGAGCCATCCTCTTAACTGACTGCTGAGTGCCTGCACTGGGTCGGGGGCTGTGTATACATCAGTGCACGCGACAGGTGTGGTTCCAGGACGAGAGGCTTCCGGTACAGCAGGGAGAGAAAAGAAGTTCAAACTAAGTACAGTCAGGCACTGTGGGATCTGCCTTTAATCCCAGCTCCTGATCAGGAGGCTGAGGCAAGAGGATCGAGAGTTCCAGTCCAGACTGGGGACTGAGCTAATAAAAAGGGCCAGGATGTGGCTTAGTGGTGGAACACTTGTCTAGCATGCTCAAGAGACACAGTTCCATCCCTAGCACCACAAAAAATAAATCAGAATGATAATACAAGAGAATGCCTGGTCCCTGGTGCAGAGCTTGCTCAGGAAAACCACCGTGAGGAAGGGGTATTTAAACTGAATTTGCATCCTGTAAGGATCTGTGACCACTGTGAGGTGGGGAAACTGGAGGGACAGGAAAGGAACCCAGCAGGGGGCGCTACAGCGACCACCAGGAGCCCTGGTAGGTCAAAGGCCTGGTCAGAGGCATTGGGGAGCATCCTCCTAAAGTCAGAAACATTCAGGAAAGAAAGTGCATCAGATTCAGTGAGAGGGTCCATATTTGTCGGAGGTGGGGAGAGTAGTGAAGAGTCCCGCTGAGTCAGGAGCAAGTCTAGGGTGGGGAGCTGGGCCTGGGGCCCAGCAGGGACACTGTGGGAGGGCTGGAGATGCCCCAGGAATCCACATGCTGCTTCCTGAAGACACCCGGGGGCAGGCCCCCAGGGACAGATCTGCACCAGTGCTAGGCCTCACCCAGGAAGCGGAAGCGGGTGCTGCCAGGAAATGCCTGCCCACAGCCTCCCTGTGTCCCTGCCACCCTCCTGCCAGCAGACAGCAAGCTGACAGGGTACACAGCACAATACCAAGACACCAGCCTGTGGTTTTCCACTCTCATTTCTGACTTGATATTTCATTTCTTCCGTGACTTATTCAATATGGTGTCATTTTCTGAGAATTAAGGGCTGGAAAAAATAGGAAATGCCAAAGTATCTTGTGGGTTCCACATTATCTTTGGGAAAAAAGGCTTAGCTTAGACACACATTTTTCTTTTGCAATAATAAGTATATCATGTAACAAGTTAAACATTTGTCTCAAAGGAAACCCTGAGACTCAGATCCTGCCGAAGGGAGGAGCTTAGGTCTCCCTTTCTAAATCCATTATTACACAGTGTGGTAGGTGTACAACAGGTGAGTTTATCAGGAAGAATGATTACTAACAGCTGGAATGTGGACTTCCCACATCCCCAGCAATTTTATATCCACAGCAAACGATATTGCTGAGGTCTTCGGAAGCCATTCTTAGGAAGTGCAGGATTTCTCCCCCAGAATGGAACATCTATGGGTCATATTTCCTCAGACAGGGTCAGACTAAGGGGCCAGAACAAAGGACACAACGATGGCAGGTCGGTGACTTCCTCTGCTGGCTTGACACGGTTCATCTGCAGAAGTCACCTCTGTCCTCATTTTTGTTTTCAGACACATTGGCAACCGCGATAGCTTCAGTATAGCTAGCTATGAAATTAAAGTCCCAGCTAACAGATAAGGTCACCCAGGCAACATTCAATTTTCTTTGCCAAGGCCTATGGCTCAGCGGCAATCCAGGTACAGAGCCCACAGCCATATTCTGTCAGCTTCTAGGGTGAAGTACTGTTTTTTAAAAGTTGCTGTAGGCAATTCTGAGCCTGGAAAGATGTTCCTATGTTCAAAAAAATCATGAACCTGTACTGGAATGGATGTGAAAGAATACACAATCACAGGTGCACGGAGCCTCTAAAACATTTAATACCCTGGCCTTAATATTACCATCCAGAGCTTTTTAATAATTAATGCTGAGATGAATCACTATGTTACAAGGGTCAGCTGTAACACTGATCGTGCAGAAGTCAAGAGTGACAATTTCACAGTACTACAAATTCCTTTTAAAGAGAAGAAGGTATGTGCCGATGTGTCAGAGCCCAAAACGTGTTCCCCGGATATACTCCTAGGCTAGTGGGATGGGCTTTATTGTGAACAAGCTCACATGTGGACAGAATACGCAACGTGACTACTTTCCTAGGTCTACATATCCTTTGAGCCAGGAGGCATATTTAAGACCTACTGGTCACAGCGATGCCCATTTTATAATCTAAAATAAATTTCATCCATTCTCACAGAACGGCAGCAACAAGCAAATATATGGGAAAAAAATGGAAATGGTCAGCGAATCTGCCATTCCAGTTCGCAGAAGAATTGTGGTTGCACAGCCCAGGCAGATAGATATCAGGTAGTGTTGACTATCTCTATCTGGTTTTATCTGTATGCCCTGTACAATTAAATTCCCTGCTTGGTTTAGGTCAGCTTTCTCTGGTTCTGGCCTGAAAGGAGGAGACTCTTACTGATGCGTCAGACCCTCGCATGGACTCTAAAGCAGGGCTTCAGACTCCCCTTTGCAGAAAGAAAAGATGGAGGGTGCAGCGCTTCACATGTGCTAGTTCTGAGCGCTCCTCTGCAGAAAGATTCACTCTTGCTTGTGCAAATATATGCCTTGTACACTTGCGCAAACAGACTCGCTGACTTGTGCAAATATATTCGCTGTCTGTGCAAACAAACTCACTCCAGCAAGTTGCTTCACTGATCTAAGCCTTAATTTCTCAGTCAAAAAAACAGGAATCAGATGATGTTGTCAAGAACCCAATTATTTTTTCAGTCAAGTGTATTCCGCCAAGAATCGAGAAGGGTCTGAAAGTTTATCCAACTTTCTGGCTAATGAATGAGCTTGCCAGTTACATGGGTGTTGACAGAGGCTTGATGTTCCTGGGCCAGAGACAAAGAACATCATTAATGACATCTTGGTGAGTGGCTGAGTGTCCTTTCTTATCAGTTATTCTTCCTGCAAAGGCCTGTGTGGCTGCACAGAGGAATCTAATGGATAACGTGAGGGAAGGTGGTTTGTATCGTTGTTGAAGACCCCAAATCATTTCTCTGGGCAGAAAGGAAACATGCAAACATCCTCAGAAAGCCAATCCAGAACGAAGGCCATCAGGGCCTCGGCTTGCAATGTGTACGCAGGGCGAGCCGCAGGGAGACTGCATCCCACCCCCCCTCGGCAACTCAGACGCCACCAGTTCCTCTCACTAGAACTCCACTTGAGGTCAGAGCTACGCTGAGGATGAATTATGGCTTGCTAATTGATCCCCGTAGTCAAAGATCACAGTATCCCTGAGAAAGCGAGATTTCTATTTAATGTAAAGCAAAGGTCTTTACAGATCTCCATTCTGTTTCACAGACAGTAAGTGCGAGCACATTTACTGGGGATAAGAAATCGATCTTACCCAATTTCATGATAGTCACTTGACTCCACACACGGCACCTAATTCACATCACCTCACACACCAGGAGATACCGGCAGAAGCTCGCCTCACGTTCACTCTGCTCTCCTTCCCCAGGGTGAATCATCTCTTTTTAAATAGCCTTTATTTTTCAGAACAGTTTTAGGTTCACAGTAAAACTGAGCAGAAGGCGCACAGAGCTTCCTGTGGCTTCTGTCCCTGCACATGCACAGCCTTATTGTCACCAGCTCCCATCACATGAGTACATCTGCTGCAGGTGCCGACCCTGCACTGACACATCATTATCGCCTACTCCATAGTTTACCTTAGAGTTCACTCTCGGTGGATATTCTGCAGGTTGTGACAAATGCACAGTGACATGGATCCACCATTAAAGCTTCACCCAGAACAATCTGTGCTCCCCTATTCATTCTTCCCTGCCCCCTAGTCCCTGGCAACCACTGAAATTTTCTTTTCCTTTTTTGCACAGTGTCATAGAGTTGGAATCATACACTGCAAAGCATTTGCAAGTTGGCATCTTGCTCTTAAGTCCCTTCTATGTGTTTTCATGGCAATTGCTCATCTCTCTTCAGTACTGAATAATGCTGCATTGAGTAGAGCACAATTATTGATCAACTTCTCTACTGAACAACATCGTAGTTGCTTCCAGGTTTTGGCAATTATGAATAAAGCAGCTTCAAACATCTGTGCACAGGTATTTGTGTGGACACGTTTTCAAGACCTTTGGGTAAATACCACACAGCACGATCGTTGGGTCGTACGGTGGGAGCCAACCCGTCCACCAAAGGGGCCGGGCCGCACCATCTTGTGTTCCAGCCAGCAGGGAGTGAGTCTGCGCTGCCAGCGTCTGGGGTTGCCTGAGCTCTGGGTTCTGCTCACTGAGGTACAGGGGGGTTGGTTGCACGACGCCCGCTCCTGACTCCAGGTTCTCACCCAGCGAGGGAGCGCTGCTTCGGAACTTGTTAGAAATGGCAGTTCCCAGGCCCATCGCTTTGCTATACCACCCCGCTTCAAACACTGAGAGGAAGTGCACGAAGCAAAGCAGCTCATCAGCATCTGAAAAGATGATGGTGATAACAATGATGATCATGTTTAAGGGGCCTAAAAGACTGAAAGAAGGGAGTTCTGTTTTAGGTTTGGGGAAATGTTTCCTCTTCTCTCTGCTGGCTGTGAACGACGCGTGCTCCCCTAGTTGCCCCCAAAGGCCACCTTGTCATGGTGAAGACGACCAGCCCCAAGTTGAAGCCCGTCGTAGTAACTATATCCCACACCTGCGACTTAAAGATGGAGAGCTTTATCCTGGCTCACGTCTACAGTCCATGGTCAGCTGGCTGCAAGGCAGAAATGGCCTGCCAGGGCCTGCCAGGGAGGAAGGCTGCTCACACGATGGCGGCCAGGAAGCAGAGAGAAGGGAAGAGCAGGGAAGATACACACTTGCACATCACGCCCCAGTGACACTCCAATAGCACACTCACGTACTGGACTCATCGGTGCATGAATCCACGGATGAGTACTGTGCTCCCAGGACCCAATCACCTTCCTAACAGCCTCATCACTGAACACACAAGCCCTCAGGGGACACCCTAGATCCCAAGCACTATGAATCTGGCATAGGAGAGATGTGGAAAGCACTTAGGTCCATGGTCAGACTCCTGAGCCACTAAGTCAACACCCTGACATGTGTGCCTTACCTGTGGATTCCCTGTTAATGCACGTTAACAGAATTCCTTCTTGGTTGATCTATTTCAATATTCTCTTGCAGCCCAAACACCCTCACTAAAACGATTTATTTGTAAACATCTGTTGCCCTAACGCATATATGTATCTATAGATCTTCTTCCCCACAAGGACGCTGAGAAGCCCTGCAAGGCTACGTGCACACACCACAGACCAATGGAGAACTGGAGAAACTCCAAGGCTACATCCATGGTGGTGGGGTAACGTGTTTGTGTTACCTACTGCTGTATCCTCAAAGCTGAAAAGTAACTGTCAAATAAAAGAGGTGTGATCAAAACATAAGGTGAATGTTCAATTTTTTTTAAAGTTATTACAATATAAGACTCACTGCCACTAATCCTCCCTGTTGCTTTGAACATACTTACCCCGTTGTGTTGCCACTTTCTGCAGCAGCGCTGGAGTACTCTTTCCTGAGTGTCTTTAGTTGTGCCGTTTTGGCTGCCTCGATGTCCTGAATCCATTCAAAACATTTCCCCTTTTCATCGTCCTTTTGATGGTGGAGAAGAGCCAAAGTTGCACAGTGTCAGGGCCGGTGAATGAGGACACACTGTCATGTCCTCACGGGCCTGGCTTTCCGCTGGATGGCACTCAGGAGCAGCATTCACTCTGTTTGATCACGCCTTGCACACACTCCAGAGAGGACTTGCAGAGCTGCTCCAGAAAGTGGCAAGGACAAAGGGACAAGTGTGTCTGATGCAAGGGGGAGTACTGCAGGGGAGATTCGCGGCAATCTGTCTTCTACTGTAATAATTTTTGTTTATGCATTCACTGTATATTTTGATCACACCTCATATTTGTTGGCTACATTAATGAACAAGGATATTATTAATTATTCACGATAATCCCCAACGAGGTGTGGAGAATTGCCTGAATTTGGCCATGCTGCCCTGCTTTCGTGAGGACCGTGGTTTTCGCTGGTTCACCCGAGGCAGCCCCAGACCTTGTCCCACAGCACCCGAAGGGCATCCTCCTGGGACATCACTAAGGAAAACAGAACCTTCCCCCAAAGCACCCCGGCCCCACAGTCTACTTCTCAACTCGTTTTTGACTACAATTTCATTAAGCATTTAAGCGTAAAATAAACTCTGAAAACATGTCCAATGAAAACATGAAAAAAAAACCTTCTAGAATAAGACTGGAAAGTAAAAACCTATTAGAAAAAAGATGGTCATTTGGTTGGCAAATGTGATTGTGTATCTGGATATCTACCCAGAAGAGAAGACTAATATAGGGTTGGACGAATTTAGGCTCCAATGACACTTTTATCATGTATTTATATGGTTAGCCCTAAAGGGCATGATTGATAGACTGAACTATATAAAGTGTAAAGATTTTTCTATAATAACAAACTGCATCATGTATAAAGTCCAAGCCAAATACTAGAAAGAAGAAAAATGTGGGGGAAACATGACAAATGGTTGATTTAATATATATACACACACACACACACACACACACACACACATATAGGTATATATTGCTACATATTGAAAAGATTAAGAAAGTATTTGTAGGATAAAAATAGACAATGTGGTAAAGAAGAACTAGAGCCAATGCATACATGAAAAACACGGAATGCCCATTAAAACACTAATATCAGCTTCAAACCAACAAGCTGGTGGAAAAAAGGTCTTAAAAGATCATTAAAAGTCATTGTTCAAAACAGGGTGGGAACTAACAGTCTGAACCCCCACAGCAGCACGTAACAGGAATGAACTTGGACTGTAATCTGACAGCAACTAGGAAAATCTTAACAGCACTCATTGTTGGTCCAGCAATTCTACCTTAAGACTGTAATCTACCAAAACATAAATATTCAAATATATCAAGATCTATTTACAGATATTTATTGAAATGTTTCTTTTAATAGTGAACAACCACCTGGCTATTCACTAAGGGAAGGAGGCTAAATAAACAAGCATGTCCACACAGCAGGATAATAAAGAGCAGCTGCTAAAATTGAGTTGAACCTACATGAGTTGTAGAGAGAGATGTTCAGAGAATACTGACAGATACAAGAGCAAGATGCAGAGTTACAGAGAGAGTATGATCCCAGCTTGCTACAGTTAGTAAGGAAGGGACCAGGGACGTATGTTGACATCTATATCTCTACAGAGAGCAGAGAGCAACATGGAAGGATAAACACATGAGTGCTGCCATAATTTGGATGTGGGATCCCTCCCAAAGGCCTGTGTGCTATGAGGAGACAGAGGGACCTTCGAGATGGTGGGAAGTCTTCTGCTCACGGGAGGTGCACCCAGGAGGGTGCAGGAAGACCCCAGCCCTCTTGACCTCCTGGACACACGTGACTGGTTCTGCTCTGCTGGGCTCTCTCCACACGTGGCACTGCCAGGTTACAGAGCCTCGTCAGTGGGGACCACGGATCAGAACCAATGCCTCCACAGTGTGGCCAAGATGACCCTCTCCTCTCTACAAGCCAGTGTTTATTGCGACAGAAAGTTGAATAACACCAGTATTAACAGCAATTACCCCCGGAAAGGGGCCAGAAGGAAGATGAAAGGATCCATATTTCTGTATTGGGTCCTTGTCTTTTTTTTTTTTTTTTTTTTTTTTTTGTGGTACCGGGGATCGAACTCAGGGCCTCATGCTTGCAAGGCAATCACTATAACCCCTGAGCTAAATCCCCAGCCCCAGTCCTTGTTGTCTTATACGGCATCTATGACTTCAGTAGTCAAAACAGACCATTAATAAGAAATGAACATTAGTGAGTAAAAATGTTATTTGTGATGAATTCATGATCCAAATTATAAGTAATACAGTCGAGCTAAAGAATACTAAAACAGCAATTCACAATATGTA
>PVJO010020366.1:0-32224 GCA_004026905.1 Hystrix cristata
CTCTAGGGGAGAAGATCAGTGTGTGCTACTGGAGGACAGGAATTATGGCAGCTGTCTTTGGAGGTGATCACAGTGCTCAGGTTACTATTTCCCTGTCATTTGGTTTGCCATCTTGCCTAACAGGCATGGCTGCATCTGCAGGGCAGAGTGAGGTATTCTGGTTGCTGTGGGAGCTGAATATGGGTGTAGCCCTGGGGCCGTTCTAAGGTGGCCATAGCTCTTGTCTTAAAGTCAAGAAAGTTTCAGTATTAGCGCATTTTTAGAATTGTGGTTTTGTTAACAAGGTGTATTCACTTAAGCATATCACCTAGTTTGTACTTTATCTCATGTCATGAGACTGAAACATACATTTTTAAAAACATCACTAAAACATAGAGTATTTAAGTATGTCATTTCCTCCTTGAATTAATGCCGTAGAAAAAAGAAACTAAATCTTTAAAAAATGCACCAACACAGACTTCTGTATTGAGTTTTTGTTTGTTTTTCCTTTGGAATGGAATGTTTTTCTTAGTTCCTCTATTAAGTAAGGGACGCTTACTTAGCTTTCAAGACAGCTCACCTGTCACTTCTTTATGAAGCTCTTGTTGACAACCATTTACCAGGTAAACTGGATCACTCCTTTTTCTGAGGTCCTATTGCACCCTGCAGGCTTCCATCTTAGTAACCATAGCTTTTACTGCTGCATGGCTGGTGGCATAAGGAAACTAACCCCTAAGTGCCTATCATATGCTATGTGAAGGAGGAAAAGTAGAATAATGTGAACCATTAGTCTTGTATAGCTCACTGGCTACTGTGGGGCAGGGAGTCAGAAAATACACATTTAAAATACAATCCTGACTGGGAATTTAGTTCAGTGGTTAGAGTGCTTGTCTTGCAAGCACAAGGCGCTGAGTTCAATCCCCAGCACCGAAAAAAAACCAAAACAAAACAAAACACACACACACACACACACACACACACACACACAAAAACAACAACACAACCTTAATTTCAGGGATAGAAATCTGTATAAGGTATTAAGGAACCACAAATAAAATGTACTTTAACCATCTGGGCAGGGTTTTTTATTTGACAGGGTGCTCTGAGGGATTTTCTTTCTTGTAATGAATGAATAGTGTGATGACCTCAAACATCCCAGCTTCAGTACAAGTTATTTTAGTCCTGACGTGGTGTAGACCCCAGACATAGCTGGTAGTGTCTCAGAGAAGTAAAGAAATCTGTGATCTGTGTCTGCTTAAAAGAAGTGAAGATTTCTTTTTATGCATAGGGGCATCCTCACTATGGTATGAATTTGGGGAGAACTCTAGTTAGGGACAGGGCTTCTAAGAAATTTTGCAAGTTGAATGGAAGTACTGTACACTGTTTTATACTGTTTAGTTTCCTTATAGGCCAGAGAGGTACTTTGTTACTTTGAAGAGAAAGACAAATGCAAAAAAGCATGAGAGTAAAAATTATTCTCAAACTCACTTTTATCAGATGGCTACTGTAATAGTCAGTTTTCTGGAGGTTATGCTGCTGTCTAAGTGCCCCCAAATCTCAAGTGGCTTACAAAAAATGTTTGTATCTCACTGACATTGACAACTTCTAGCTGGCTATAGTTCTGATCTTTGGTTATCTTCATTCAGTTCCTCAGTTCAGGATGAAGAAGCACTGCCTTTCCTGGAATAGGTAGATTTGGGGGGCAGAGAAACAAAAATGATGGTGGAGTAATATAATAATTCCTAAAGCTTTTTTCTAAAGAAAGTAGCACATGCCATGCTACTCATCGTTGGCCAAAGCAAGTTATAAGACCAGGCAGTGAAGGTACTGCAAATGTTAGGAATAGCAATACAGTGTACTATACCTGCGAACCCCTAAGACTAGAAGCTGATGATTCTGAAGATAAAAGACCAAGAGCTCAAACAGGAGGCTTATAAGTGTAATTTCAATCAGGTGAAACATAAGATTAATCTGTTTAAGAAAGAAATTTGAAAGGAAGAATCAAAACTCCTTATTAACAAAGTTTGAAACTTTCAGAAACAAAAATGTCTACATTGAGGAAAACTTTGATGACCTTCCTGACAAAACATAAATCAGACCAATGAGCTAACAAGCAGAAGAGTGTCTTACTTTGTACAGAAGTCTACTGAGGCACATGTTTTTGATGTGTCAATATTAGTCTTGGCTGGTCACAAAATGCATTTAAAGGAGAACATGGATCCACAATAAGCACTTCTATGATCTGGCATCTGTTCCTGCCTGGATGGTCCTGCTCACTTATTGCCCATATAAATCCTATTTACCTGTTAAGTTTACCTCAAATGTTGTCTAAGAAAGCTTTCTGGATCTTTCTCATCAGTATGAATCACATTTTACTTAGATGTAGCGGTAATTGCATTTCCAGTGAACATATTTCATATCCCCTTGCATCGTAGTTAATTATTTACTCTCCCTTCCTCAGCCAGAGGACTGTGAATTCCTTGAGGGCAGAAACAGTGTTTTGTTGCTGCTGGAGTCTTCCACAGTGCCTGGTGCGGAGGAGTGCTCTGGAAGGAGCAGGACCATTCTTAGCTGTTGAATTTCATGAATTGCAATCTGGATAGAAAGTATCTGACACTCACAGGTTCAGCTACATCCTCGATGGGTTCCTAGACCACGAGGTACACACCAGTAGTGGAAGATAGTAATTTTGATTATCCAGGGTCCAAACTCGCAATACACTAAGGACATTTCTGGGTAAAGTAACCAAATGATAAGAAAAGATTGGAAGGAGAGGGTTGTACGGGTACAAGGTGCTGGGAGGTGCTCTTAGTGCCTCTATTCCTCTGACATCTAGATTAGTTTGTCCCTTTTAGGTATTTCTATTTATATTCTCTTAGCATCAGATGCTAATTAATTATGTAGGTCTTAGTTTTAAGAAATTGCTATAATGATGTGATTTGACCTTAGTTATGCAAACAGCGAAAGTGAGCAATATGAGGATAATTAAAGGATTAAATAAAACATTAGTTTGAAAAAGATTAAAATCATATAGAGAGTTGTGTGAAATAGTTATGTTCATAATAGAGAGCATGAATATTTTTAGATTCTCTGAATTTAGAATTAGATATGCTTGTTCTATTTTGTAAATCAAAGAAATGTCCTATATCTTTGATCAGTGTGTTTAGATTTTATGGTAACAGACACCTTACAATAACTAGAAATAGAAATTCCATCTTTGGTGGTAATATAGTACAGGGAACTGAGGAGAGAAGGTCTTAAGGTGCTGTTAATTAGCAGCAATCTGCAGCACAAAATCTCAAAGCAATTAAAAATGTTAATTGAATATTTGGATGCAGAGTGGAATAGCTCATATGTGGGTGGGCAGAGCACCCTAGGACTGCTTACAGTACTTACATTAAACAAATTATGTTGAAAAATTCAGGAAGAACAAATGTGGGCCTACATATGTTTGTCTAGTAGGCAACTGCTCTGTTAGTTGTATACAAAATTGTCTATTAGCTGCAAAATCCAGTATAAACTATTCAGTCTTTCATTCCATCTTTTGTCAATGTAGTACTCCATTTATTCACAGAAAATTCAGTTTTTGCCATGGCGATTTTGTTGTTCTCTGGTTCTGTAAACATCTTGATATTCATGTGATAATTTATTTACTTGCAATTGGTGGTCACACAATGGCTACAATGTCACATCTATGCACATTTGGGGATCGCAGGGAATGAACATTGCCTTTGAACTCAGAGTGGCAAAGTGATTTATTATTGAGGTCCTCCATTAGCCTTTGTGTTAGTTTCATCAGCTGAGGTGTTTAATGAATTTGAGAGTATACTTCTAAAAGAAAATAAAAACAAATTCAAGATTGCAAAAAATGTTTTCCAGTAAGGAAAAAGAAATGAAATGTTTCTTTTAGGAGAATGTCAGTGGCAGGTGGTGAAGACTTTTGGTAGTGCTGACTAGGTTTTTTTTTTGGTTTTTTTTTTTTTTTGTGGTGCCGGGGATTGTGACTAGTTTTAATAGCTATTGCTTTTAGTAGACTTCTGCCAATCTCAGGCATAGTAAGGTACAAATAAGAGACAGAATATGGACTGAAGAAGCCCCACAAGGCAGTGAATGAAAAATCAATTTAGGGCCTCAGATTACCGAGGTCCTCTGGATGGTGTGGCCAGCTTTAGGCTCATTGCGTTGAGAGGAAAGAGAAACCAACAAGCTAAAATTGGCTAGTAGTTTAACCTATTTTGCTAAACTTTCCAGAAAATGGTGGAATTAGTTGACTTGAGTTTTTTCCCCTTCTCTCCGCTCCAATCCACTTCCCAGAAAAGTCTGTGACTGTGATGTGGCTTTTTAAGAAAGTAAAGAGTGTTAAGCAGACAGTGCAAGACAGGAGCACAGAACCTAGAAATTCTCAAGCTATTCCTCTCTGTCCTTATTTCAGGGATTAAGTATTCTTAAGGATGACATGATTTAGGAAAATAGGCTGTTCAAACTGCTAATAGACATTTTGGTGTAGGTGCAGAGCATACAAAAATAAATTGTATTTAAGGCAGGAATCTGAGCTAGTTATGTGAATATATCTTCTAAATACGTGGAATAAAGGAGCTTTGGGGTTGCTGAATAAGCCCTCTAAAAGGCCTTGGAACAAGGGGCTGGAGTCATTAACATTAGATTGGGAAGCATGTTTATAAGAAATAACAGTGTGACCTCTTTGGATCAGGGTAAGTTCCTGATTGTTACACAATGCGTGTTTCATTATTTACACGATTTCACTAGGCGACTGGGAGCTGTGTACACAGCAAGGTGAGCCGTAGCAGCACCCCAGACTCTGCAACTAGAACCTAATCCCTTTCTTGACACTTTTCACAACCTCTGCCCTTGAAACTACTTTATCGAGTATTTTCCAAAATGTCTACTTAGCTACATTAAAGCAATTTATTTTCCTTAAGTGTTTTTAGGAACTATAGTACAAGTCTTTTGGAAAATTTTCTTGGAAAAATACTTCTTTCTGCTGTGCTGTAAGGTCGAAAAAAACCCTACTGAATAATGAAAAGATACTGCTAGGAAAAGCCTTAATTTTGTTGTAGGGTCTTCTACCCCTCTCGCTCTCCTCCTACGCGTTGCAACCCATCTTTCTCTTCTGCAGCTCCCTTTCTTTTTGCTGCTTCCTGGAGTAAGGGTGAAAACACAGGGAAAGAGCCCGTGCCTAGGCTGGAAGGGACGCCCAGAGCCCAGCCTGCAGGAGTCGGAGGTTGCCAGGGCTGGTGGCGCGACTCGCAGGAAGGGCCTCGGGTACCGGTGCGGCTCCGGGCCGTCTCGGCGGTCCTTTCTCAGGTCCCAGGCCGCGAGCGAAGGGGGCGGGTCCTTGCGTGCCAGACACGCCCCTGCCGGGTTTATAATGTGCCGGGCGCGGGCTGCGGGACCTGCGGCCGCTGCCTCCCCGCGCCCGGAGTCCGCACGCGCTGGTCGTGGAGAGCGGGAAGCCGGACCTTCGCCTTCTGCCCGGCCTTCGCCTCGCGCGTCTCACGCTCCCGGGCGCGGCGCGCTGGTCCCGCAGACGCGCGGGCACCGCCGGTGACGGCGCCGGGACCGCCACGGCCTGCCCATGGCGGACCTGAGCTTCATCGAGGACACCGTCGCCTTTCCCGAGAAGGAGGAGGATGAGGAGGAAGAAGAGGAGGGCGTGGAGTGGGGCTACGAGGAAGGTAACCGGCCGCGTGTCGCCCGCGTCCCGCGAGCCAGCGCCGGGCTCTGCGCTGTGCGACTGTCGCGCGTCCGGAGCGCCACCTTCGCGTCCCCGTTTCCCACTGGGGTCTCTGTCACCTTCCTCGCTCCTGGGTCGCCGCCGGTGGAAGGCGTTCAGGGAGGCGGCCCGCGCGCTCCCTCCGCCCGGGCTCAGGACCAGCGGGCAGTCCAGGCCGGCTGTGCCTGCGAGGGCGGCGAGAGCGGGGCAGGTGGCTGGCACTTGAGAAGACGTTGTCGCGAAACTTATCTTTTGCAGGATGTAGCAACGCTCTACTCTTTCTAAAACACGTCCTTAATTCCAAACTGCATCAGTGGTCTTGGCGAGAAAGGGTTACGTTTTAAAAAGAAACTTAGTTTCCTATATTTATGTCTGAAGACGTAGGGCTCCCAATGTCCAACCATTAGTGCTGTCGTTTACTGCATACACTGAAATAAGCAGAGACTGTATGATTTCAATTATAAAAATTAGGAACGGGTACATATTTGTGTAGTATGTACACATAGGCGCACCTCTCTGTGTCTGCATTTCTGATAGAAGGTGTTACTAGAGTCAGAATTACAGTTTTTGGCTCTCACCAAGCATGTGGGAAGTTACAGCTGTTTCCCGAGTAGTGAACCTAATTGGACTAATGAGCAGAGGAAATTTTTGTGGCTTTTTTTCTAATCACTTGAAGATGACTTCAGTTTCCTAGAGCCATAATCATTGCATCTGTGTGGGCAAAGACAAGTGAGTGGAGTATTTCACTAGTCCAAGATGTTATTTGTAGTAGTAATATTATTAGATCATTCATATAATGAATATAAAAATTCACACATCTTCACCATATTTCATCTGTGTAGTAACGATAGTCAAATCCATCTTCAAAGTGTCATGGATCATAAAATTGTTTGAACTGGGTTTTGCATGTTAAGTCTTCCTCTAACTTATTTTTTTTGAAACTTGTTCTTTCTTTCTTTCTTTTTTTCATTTTGTCCTTAGGCGTTGAGTGGGGATTGGTGTTTCCTGATGCTAATGGAGAATACCAGTCTCCCATTAACCTAAACTCAAGAGAAGCTAGATACGACCCCTCACTGCTGGATGTCCGCCTCTCTCCAAATTATGTGGTCTGCCGGGACTGTGAGGTTACCAATGATGGACATACCATTCAGGTTATCCTGAAATCAAAATCAGGTATTGTAGAACACACGTTCATGTGCTCTTGAGAAGTCATAACAGAGTTTATGAACACAAATTTAATGTGGTGGGGTTTTTTTTTTCCCCTTTTCCAGGGAAATTGGATATTAGGTTCAATGTAGGGGAGAAGAAAGTAGATATTTTTAGAAAATCATATTAATATCGTGCTTTTCACAATGAGTAGTAACTATTTTTCCCTCATGGGGGAAGGAGAAGTAAAAAGTATGTAGATGTGATATGTGCAGGTACCAACGCTGCACAATAAATGTATATATAATGTATTGTAAATACGTAATAATAAAAAAATGGGAAGAAAAAACAGTTAAAGAGGACACAATGCAAAGTTATAGCATGTTGAACTATTAGGGTGTGCCTGATAAACAGAGACAGTGCTCAAATTAATTCCAAGTTGATAAATTCCATATTTCAGATCATCAAATCTCTAGGTGTATAACTAGGCAAGGCAGGTATTGATTTCTAACTAGGGACTTTTTTATTCATCATGAGTTTCTGCCCTTTAATTTAGAATCCTCCCTGGTGTTCTAACTCTGGGTTTCATGTATACTTAGTCAAAGATATATAATATTTACAAGAGATTTGAATTTAAATTAGAATTTTTAGGGAGATTTATTTATGATTGGGCAGTTTAATTATTTTGAGGTATGATTTTTATGTGTAATGTAAAATAATCCAGTGATGACTGAGTTCTGGCTTTAAAGCACATTTTAAGATATGATATGTGTGATAAGACATGTTGACATGGATGACTTGAATGGTGTGTCCATTTGCACTTCTAGAAGTAAGTGTATATTTATAGATCTGTACAACAAAAATACATTTCCTGTTAGGAACCATGGTGAGTGTTGGCTGTGTACAAATGGGTAAGATAGTTCTCGAGAATTCACAGTGTTGTGAAAATGAAGTTCTTCAGTTCTTTAAAGTTCAAGTGTAAATATGATATGGAAGTGTCGTAAAGTAATATGAGGAGCACAGGGCAAGACCAGGTACAAATAAATACTCCATTGAGACAGTGTGTGTCCAGTCTAATTGAAGATCAAATTTACTTTGTCAAATCAGATTTATAATTTTCTTCTGGTACCTTCCCAAACATTCACAATTTTCTTTGGTCCCTTTAATTTATTCTAAAATAGAGACTATAGAGCAGTGTCCTACCCTTTAGTCTCAGGTTTTTTCTTTTTCACCTCCTTTTCTTTGCCCTTTCTCCTCTCCTTTGTTGGACTGAGGAAGGATTCTGTGTTTCTGCCTAGGCTGGATTTAGACACATTGTTTCTCTGCCTTCTGGGAGACTTGCCTCTTTTAGATGCCCTGCCTCTGTCACTGTAATAATTTCTTCCTCATGGTTTCTTCTCTTTCAGTAGACCTGCAAAATTTAAAAAAAGCAAGTGAGTAGTTTATTCTTTTTTTTTTCCTAGCATATTGAAGCTTCTCAGAGGAATAGTTTGTAAGGCCTAAATACCTTGTCATTCATTTATTTAAAATACTATATAGACATTAAATAGTTGGCTATTGCTACATTTCTCTCTTCCTCTAATGACAACTACTTTGAACCTTTTCACCTGTTTCTCCTGCAGTCACCTCCACATTTCTTGATAACGTGCTTATGATATTTTGCTGTGATATTTAAGGTCCCTTTAAACACTCTACTATAGAAGATGAGATTGGTTCTCTTATTATACTCCCACTTGTGGTTTGTCCCCACCATCATCCTTAAATTACATTTTTATTTAAATTAACACTTGGTGTTTTTATTATCATGACTATGTAACAGTAATTTCTACCTGCGACTATATTCTATCTCCTTTATTGAACAATATTTCTAAGAGTTAATGTATTTTTATTTATTTTTAAATTTATCTCTCACAGATTGTTTTTTCTCTGACAGATGACAGATCCTCTCTCAGGACATTCAAAAGCATCAGATAGTCTAATCCCACCTCTTGTCCTTTCTTCTCTTTTCTGGGGGCTGCTGTTCCCTGTGTGGGTGGCTTGCTCTGCAGGCCTTCTTTACAGCCACCACCTGCCACTCCCTGGACCTTTCTCCTGTGAAGTTTCTTTGTTTATCTCCCTTGTCAGATCCCATCTTTCCTAAATGCCATGTCTTTCTCTTTTGGAGTTGTTCTATCATTTTAGGGAGTTCCTTGGTTTATTTCCTCCTATAGTTAATCTTCCAAGAACTTCCTGAGGAAAAGAGCAGTGAGGGTCAAATGTTGGGATGCCTTGCTCATCTATAGGGGTCTCATTATGCCATGTGCTTGGTTGGATTTGCCTGGGAAAATGGTCGGTGTTGGAAGTATTTTTTTGGTATCATTTGATGTTTGACGTTGTTGCTGCATTGCTTTCTAGCTTCCAGTCCTGCAGTGGAAAGATCTAGTGCTGTCTGCTTTTCAGCCTCTATGTGTCCTTTTTTCTTTTTTCCTCTTTAGAAACTTTCACAATTTTTCATTTCTGTCGTTTTAAAATTTTACAGCCATATGCCTTAGTATGATTCTTTTTAACTATCTATGCTGGACCCAGATAAATTTGCTCATTATTTTTTGTATTGTTTCTTCTTCATTTTTCTTTCTCATTTACACCTACTTTCTGTTTGGCTCTCTTTAGCTTTCTAGTGGATTCCTCCAATTTATATCTTCCAATTTTTCAATTGAACTTAGAATTTTTGATCCCCTATTTTTAATTTCTAAAGCATTATGCTGATTCTATGAATTTAAAAGACCTAAAATAGAGCATGCAGTATGAAGAATGTGGGAATGTGAGATCTTTCTTCATTTTTTTCTTGCATTGATTCTTTCATGTTCCCCTTCCTGTGTCTGTTGTCCTTCTTCTACTTGTTATGATCCTTTTGTTTCATTTTGGAGATTCTCCTCAAATGTCTAGTGATTTTCACTCTTTGTTCCTGCTTCAGAGTGGCTCTAAACAGTGGATTTGGGTAGGGATTGAGGTCCAGTGGCCTTCATAGTAATGTGATTACACAGGGATCTGGCCATGTTGTGGGAAGCATCTTTGGAGACCATATAAATTTCACTGGGACTTACCTATCTTTTGTTCATGTTTTTGTTTTGGGCTGGGAACTTGGCTTGCACCTGGTTGCCTGCATTCTGGCTGTTGCCACAGACAGGAAAGCATCACCATTGGTATGTCCACATTCCCTTTGTCTTTTGCCAGTGAAGTAAAGGGAAGCCAGAGGGAATGGGGGTAGGAGGTTTAAAGATGTAAAGGCTCTTCTTTTAAGGATTTTGAATGCGTTTTCCTGTTTTCAGTTTCCCATTCTTTTTTTTTTTTTTTTTTTTTTGTGGTGCTGGGGATCGAACTCAGGCCCTTGTGCTTGCAAGGCAAGCACTCTAATCACTGAGCTAAATCCCCAGCCCCCAGTTTCCCATTCTGTACCTCTACATTCAGGAATATTTAATGCTCTATCTCTTGGTCTATCCTTGTGTCTTACACCACTTGTAACATCTCAGACTAGGTAATTTATGTAGTAGAAATTTATTTCTCACTCTTTTGAAGGCTGGGAAGGGCAAAATCAAGGTGCCAGAAGAGTTGGTGTCTGGTGAGAGTCCACTCTTCTTTCCACAGATGATACCTTGCTGCTGGGTCCTCACGTGGCAAAGCCACAAAAAGGCCCACTAGTCTCTCTCAATTCTTCTGTAAGGCATTAATCCTATTCATGAGAGAGAAATCCTCCTGATGTTATCATTTCCTAAGAGCTATGTCTGTTGCATTTGGGATTAAGTTTGAGCATTATTTTGGGACCAGACCCAGACCTTCATACCATAGCAGCTGGGCTCTGTGGCAGGAACTTTTGCTGCTTCTTGTGGCCTTCCTCTTCCTGTAGCTTCTCTGTCTTCTTAAGTTGCTTCCTACTCTCTGTCCACTTAGCTCCCCTAGTTTTTGTGACATTTCTCTGCTTCTGTTATCACCATTCTTGTTCATTTTTCCCTTCCAAATTGTTTTTTTTTTAGTGAGGATTGAGCAGGGAGAGAAAATCAATGCTGGTGTGCAATCCTCTTTATCCAACTGGAGGTGCTCCCTCTGTGTGGAGTGTGCCGTCTTTTTTTAAATAAAATCTTATGCAATAAGCAGAGAGATTTTTTTTCTTTTGAAATTAAGACCGACTTTATATCCACTATCCTGCTGAAGTTTCAGGTCTCCCTAATGCTGTCAGTGGCTTGGGCTATGTGTTTCTTCTCTCTCTCTCTCTCTCTCTCTCTCTCTCTCACACACACACACACACACACACACACACACACACACTTTCATAAAGACTAACTCAAAAGGGTTATAACAGTTGTAGTATGATTTAAATGCTTATACTTATCACACTAACTCTTTGAACATAATCCCAATGGTATAGCTCTTATACACGATTGCACCTGGAGATATCACCTTAATTTAAACTTGAGGTATTTCACAAGCATGAGCCTGCTGCCCACATCCTACTATGCTGTGACTCGGTTGGAACTTTTCAGGCCAAGGTCTTTGGTGATCTTCTTGGACACCAAATTCTGAGGACACTTTAATATCCTTAACTTTGCTGTTAAGGTATTTGAAATGGCACCCTCTCCCATTGGTCTCTGTGACAAGCAGAGAAGTTTCTTTTAAATTTTTATTGCCTTTTCATTGCCAGATCTTCATGCTTCACGATGGTTAAATAATAGGGTTTCTCAAGGTTTCCTCCTCAGCCCCTTCTCCTCAAATCCTGCGTGTACACCATAAACAGTACACCCATACAGACTGTGTACTACTTTGTTCAGTGTTCCGCCTTCCAGTAAGACAGCATAGGAGTTTAGCAAGGAGGCTGCAGACAAAGACTGTGTGAGTGAAATGGGTTCCAAGAGGGCGGCCAGTCCAGCCTCCCATCTCAGGCTCTCTGGCAAGTGCTTTGACAGCCTTGGCTTGAACAGCCCAGGGAAGAAAATTGATTCCTCACTGGGGAAATTCATTTTATAATTGAGCAATTCCAAAAGTCATAAAGTTTTGTCATCTGTCCAATTGTTTCTATTTTAGGACTCTGGATCTACCCAGAACTAGTGTAATTATACTTCCACACAACATCCTTTGAAATACTGACTACTATCATCATATCCTGCAGTTGTCATTTTTTCACACATATTTTATTAATTCAACTCATGTGATAGTCCTTCGTTCCTCAACAGTTACTTAATGAGTATTTACTACAGGACTTATAAACTCACTGGTCTCTGAAAGCCCAGCAGATACTATAAATGAGACCAGTAGAGAGAGTAAAGGTTGTAAATAACTACCGACGTCCACTTCATCTTCAAACTTGAGAGGCAGTAGAGCCTTGTGGGGACTGTGGGAAGTCAGCAAGCTGAGAGAGCATGCCTAGTTAGCAGATGTTTAATGTGTCAGAAGTTGGAGATGTGCATCTGTGTCCCCAATATGCATATTTATTGGTTTCTTTTGGCTTGTAGGGCACAGAGGATAAGCATTACTACTGTATAAATTTCTTCTCTGAGTGGCCTGATACTAGATAGTGAATCTGGCAGTTTTTGCTTCACTTTGTGCATGGAATTACATGCTCTAGGTAAGGTTAATATGAATCAGACCTAATCTCCAGGAAGTTATAATGGTAGGTCATAGAAGATAGGTATACAGAGAGGGATTATTTTTGGTGAAAGTTATTAGGGATGTGTTTGTGGAGCAAGTAGTATTCAGAAGGTGAGTAGTGTATGGATACTGTGGAAAGAGAGGACAGCATTTAAAAAACCATGACCTGGGAAAATCTAGAACTGATGAGGGACTGCAAATCCTGTATTGCTTTAGGAAGAGAAGAGTCTTCTCTGATAAAAGGGATTAGTGGTAAATATGACAGAGAGGATATGTTGGAATGTGTTCATGAGTGACTCAGCAGTCTAAGTGGTATAATCCCCCTTTTTTCTGGTAGGATAAAGTCATAATTTTCACACTTTAGAAAATTATCCTGGCAGCACTGAATGAAATGAGATCTGAGAGAGACTGGGGGCCAGTTTGAAGGTTAGTGCAAGAAACTCTATTACCAAAGATAGTAGCCATAAGCATGTCAGTGGAAAAAGAGTGGTGACACAGAGAAATTTCTGAGGTGGGCCAGTAAATAACCTTGTGAAGCAGGGAGGAGGAGGGAATAGTTAAGAGAGATGGACAGGGGTGGAGGCCCTATGACTGGACCATCTTTTAGGTCTTGTCACCATTTTTTTTTTTTTTTTTACCTCTGATCTGTGATCTGGGCATATTTCAAGGTGACCTAGTGCCTTCTGGCATGGAATAGAACCAAGCACTGCGTTAAAGAGGTGAGCTAACCATGCTACTCATGCTGTTGTCTTCTTGAGTGGAGTGTGGAGAAGTTTATTAAGGCTGCTACATATATCATTTAATTTCTCAGTAGAGCAGAGGAATCACTGTATGTAGGAACCTTAACCTTTAAGGTACACAGACAAATTAAAGTTGAATGTATTTATAAAGTACTATGAAAATAAAAATATAGATGCCCTTGTCTTTACTTATTGGCAAGGAAATATATTCCTAGACCGCCCCCCTTCCTTCCATGGACGCCTGAAACCAGGGATTGTATTGAACTCTATATATACTGTTTTTTCTTATTTGTACATACTGTGATAAAGTATAATTTATAAATTAGGCACAGTAAGAGATTAACAGTAAGTCACAATAAAATAGAACAATTATAACAATGTACTGTAATAAAAGTTATGTAAATGTGGTCTCTTTTCAATCTGGAATTTTCTATTCAGTATTTTCAGATTGTGGTTGAACATGGGTAAGTGAGATGGCAGAAAGTAAAACTGTGAATAACGGTTACTGCTGTGTAGATATCCAGCCTGAGTGGGTTGATACATAAGTAGCGAAAAACTGTGAAGGTGCCCAAGCTTGTAAAATAGCATGTCATTCCATCTAAGTGAGCAGTATCCTGAGGGTAATGACATTTCTGATGGACCATCAATGGGGGAGAAATTGCTAATCAGGGTAAGTTGTGTGTGACCTTAGTATAGAAACTTTAATTGGAAAAATTTACCTCTGGGTCTTTTATAATTCTCAGTACTAATTTTAGCCTACGTGATTATTATTAATTATGCTTTTTTCACCCAAAATGATGACTTTTTGCAATATTTCTCAGCAACTTTGCTGATTTAAAGATGAAGTTGTCAAAAATATATTGAGGTATTTTCACTGAGGAAGTTCTGTATTTTTAATTTACATGAAGTGCAAGGATTGAATTTCCTTGTGAATATATTATTTATTATTAGCTAACTTTGGGCAACTTGAATTACCTAGACAGTTTCTCCAATTTGCTTTGCTTTCTTCAGTGTGAATGGCTTTTTCTTCATGTTATTGCTGTGATGTCCATCTTTAAGAGTTGAACATATAATTCCTCCTTGAATAATTGAGTAATTTCCTCCTTGAGTAGCAAATAGTTTATTGGTAAGCACATGGTTTTGACAGCAGTAATAAATTCATGTAAATGGAGACAATAAATCAAAGGAATAAGTGCTTGTTTATCATCAGAAAATCTGTGGCCATTAGGGTTGTCATGTAGAAATCCAAAATCACTCAGCAGCCAAATTTTAAAGAAGATTGGTCCTCTTACTAGTCTATGTGACTATGTGACTAGTCTGTGTGACTATGTGACTAGTCTATGTGACTAGGTCCATAGTACCTGCAATATGTAGCAGTCTGTCTTGTAACCAGACATGACCTATTGGCACATAGCTATTGCTTTTACAGAAATCTGATGAATTAGGGGTGAGGATTTTGTCTCCTTCCAAACTATATTTTCTTTTTACAGATGTTTGATTTTGGATCACTTGGGTCTTTGCAATCAGAATGTGATCTCTTTGGATACCATGAAAGCATTAACAAAGATGTTATGTAAAGACAGTATCTAAGTTTTGAGTTGTAGACACCACTGTTGGTGCCAAACACATTACAACACCACTAATACATTTAGAAACACAAGGGCTATATTGAATAGTATGGCCAAAAACTCAAAAGGTTTTCTTCTATAACACTATGAATTATAGTTCTGTGTAGACTCTGCCACCATTCATCATAGATCCATTCTACAGTATGTTCAATTTTTAGGGTAACTGCAGCATGTCCAGAAAAAAAAATCTAAAACATGTTGTAAAACTTATATATGGGCGACCCACGGTTTTGGGATGTTTTTGGCTCCAGAGAAATGCAAGTGACCCTTTCTCCAAGGTCTGAGCATATTATTCTTTAGATGGAATAAAATTGTATGTTAAAATCAAGGAGAGGAAAATTACTGGTTTTTGCTTTGAAGACTTCAGATGTCAAAAAAACTAATACTTCTTAAGGATTTTGTACAGATGCATTTGGAATTCCTCAAAAGTTAATCTGAGGTTATAAAATCTTTAAATCTATTACAAAAATAGAGTATTTAGGCATTTGGATCCCTTAGGGGATGTGTCAAAGACCCATAGTTGTCTCTCCTTCCATCTTGGAGGTGTGACTGTCAGGCTTTGTCTCCTGGTGTCATTTCTGCCTTGGCTGTGAAACAGCTTTCTTAATGGTGAGGCGGGCTCTTTGCCATTCTATTGTGCATGTAGACACTAAAGTAATATTAAAAATGCAAGTATGATCATGTTAGTCCCCTGCACAAAAGCTCTGCAGGATAAACTTTACCTCCCAGTTTGCAAGTCTCCTGATGCCCATGTGCGAACCTGTTTCCTGCCATTGTCAACTTGTGATTTTGTGCTTAGAACCCTCTCATAGTGCTATGGCGTTGTGCTTGGAACACACTTATATTCTAAGCCTTTCTCACGTTCTTCTCTCTACTTTAAGTGTACTTTGCCTTTTTCTTAGCTTACTCTTCAAGGCTCAGCTTAGCTGTCATCTTTTCCAGAAAGTGTTTCCTGACTTTGTGATCCCCATTTGATTTTAGCTGGCCTTTGCTGGTGCCCTCCTACTGTTTGCACACTTTACTACCCCTGATTGCCTTGTATTTGAACTGAGAATGCCTGACGAGTCCTGAGCCTGGATCCTTTCACTTTATATACTTAATTTCAGCTCAAGACCAGACATGGAGTTTCTCAAAATGTGTGTGGAACTCAAATATGAGCAACAGGCTTTGAATTATTTTGTAAATTTGTTTTCAGCAAAGAATCATAGACACTTAGATAGATTTAGGTAAATGTACATATATCAAGACTTTATGGGATTCTCAAATTTGGCAGAAGTTTCCTCTGAGAGCTCTTTTTATGCCTCAAAAATGGCATAATGACTGTGCTTATTAAAGTGTATTTAAAAATGGAGGCAGTAGCAATGACATCAGTTACTGTATATTCTTCTCATAAATTTGTCATTCCAATGAAATCCAGAATAACATAGGTACCAGTTTCATGTTGTTTCCTTGTAATTGTATTGAACCTGATGTCTCACAACTAATAAATCTGTTTTGTAGTGACTAAATGCCACTCATAAAAAAATCGATATTCATTAATGTAGGAAAAGCGGACCCCTTTTGGTATGACTGGCTACCTTGTAAGCTGTAAAAAGGGAGAATAATGCTCTAAGAGAATGATGCCAAATGGATAAAACTGAGCTACAATCTATTTTTAGTCTATAAACACAATTACTCTTAGGATGAACAGGTAATGGTTTTACCTGGCACATCATAAAACTTGAATTCAGTACTTCGTCATTTTTTTAATAGCTTTGTATAGTCACGTGGTTTTAGTGTAGATTAATTTTGCATTATTCTTCTGCAACAAAGTGAAAAGTGCTCAGGGCCTGATTCCTGACTGAAACCCTCCTTTTTGTCATCTCACCCTGGACAACCAGGTCTGGGCAAAATGGTTCCCTTCTCTGTGTCCACTTTAACCTATGAAATGTAAGAGCCATGAAGGTTTATTGTTTCATTGTAATGTAATTGAACATAATGACACCGCAGCTAATGATTCTGCCAGGTAGACACCAAATATCACTCAGCAATATTTGATCTTCATAAATGGGTGAATTTGCATTTCAGCCTATAAGAATGTAAATCCATGAGGTCAGGAATTTTATCTGTTTTGTTGAAATCAGTGTATTGTAAACGTTTCATATAGCACCTAATATAATGTAGTAGATGGTCAGTGGACCCCCTTGGGCTTTGGACTTCCTACCAAAACATGGATCTGTGAAGTCTGAATTTCCAGGATCCTTAAAATGTAAGCTCTAGGGGCTGGGGATTTAGCTCAGTGATTAGAGTGCTTGCCTTGCAAGCACAAGGCCCTGAGTTCAATCTCTGGCACCACAAAAAAAAAAAAAAAAGAAAAAAAAAAAAAAGTAAGCTCTAGCTCCACATTTTAGGACGAGGACTTTTAAAGAAATACTGGGCATTGGTCATGTGGGAAGTATATTTTTGTAGCCTGGATCTCTTTTTGGTCCCCTGAAATCACTGTCAAGACCAGTGGTGTCGTCCATTTCTATAAGAAGTATCGGTAGACTGCTGGGTAACAGTTCCAGAAAGTAAGTGTGCGTGCGTGTGTGCATGCGTGCATGTGTGTGTGTTTTTTTTCTGAATATAGGAGATGAAGGAGTTCTAAATAGAGATTTTTAAAATCTTCTTTTCCATTTCACATGTGCTTCATATCATGCTACTCCTCTTTCTTTTTCATTAGCAATGTGGAGCTGAGCTTCCTCTAAGAATTTTATCACATTCTTCTAAAATGGATAGTAATAAAACTCACTTTTTGAAGCATCAGTGAAGTGTCAGGTCAGGTCTTTGCTGACATGGTGAGGGATGTGTTTTCTCTTTGTGCAGGCTGGGATGTGATGTGAGACTTAGAAGAATCTCTCTCTCTCTCTGGGTGTGGGGTGGGGAGGTGGAGTATGCAGTGAGTAGACTCTCTGTCTCCTTCCCAGTTTTTCCTAAGCCCAAGTTTGGGCAGCCAGGGGAACAAAGGGAGTGACGAGGGTATTTGGAACTGTGGCATCTGCTTGAAATAAAACATCTTATACATTCTTAAATCCACAGTGTAGCTGCTTATGGCAGAGGAGGACAGTGTGAGCCCGTACCACAGTTCTGAGTATCTGTAAATCTTGTTGATCCTTGTATTTAGAATTTTTTATTGTCTTGAAAAATAGGATGACATGCAGTTCTCACAGGAGGAATTGCAGTTTAGAAATCTGGGTGTAGAGAATTCACTATATTTTAACTCATGCTTACAGATAACGAAACGTGGGCTTCCCTGTCACTATCCTACCTCTGGCACAGGGGTCAGAAGACTCCAGTTCCAGGCTTTGGCTGGGTTTGCTAACCGCATAACTGGGGCAGGTCACACGTAGCCCCCCTCATGATGATGGTAACACTGACCCTCTAGATTTGCTGTGTGACCTAAATCGGACCAAAAACGAAGATGAGCACTGAAATCGTGAGACAGTCTTACCCTCATGGCAATGCCTCTCATTTCCCTTTCAGTGTGAGATTTATTCACTTGAAAAATTAAAATCACTTATTTTTATAAATGTTCCTTTTTTGTTTGAGCTACTAGAAAGCTAAGAACGAAATTTGTAAGTCACTTTTAGCAAGGACTTCATGACCTTTATTTTGTATAATAGCCTCATTTCTCCATCCGTTTTTACCTCTTTTTGTTCTTCTTTACACAGTCTGACTATATTATATGCATGTTCATGTAAGCAGACTTAATTTCCATTTGGAATAAATTATTAGATAAAAACCAACAAAACAAATATGACTACATCAATTTGCATTCTTTTCCATTGACTTGAAGGATGAAGGATAAAATTCTCAGAAGAGAGGTCTGGACTGTGTTACTTCTTCCTCAGTCCAACCCAAGTGTGAATGAGAATCTGTTTCAAAGAGCCCACTTTTAGGGTGGTGGTGGTGGTGGTGAGGTTTGTTAGCTCTTTGAGTAAAAATAACCTAAAATTCTTAGCTCATACTGTTTAGAATTGGGAGTTGCTAGAGGAAAAATACCCAGCATTAAACAACTTTTATTTGCGTTGAAATTGGCTGCTTGCTTTATTTCAAGTTTTTAAACATACATTATTGGGGAGTGTTTAGCTGAAGAAAGAACTTTAATGCATTAAGTCGGGTTCTTGTGCAAATGTATCCTTTAGTGCACTCTTACTTAGAACAGAGTTCTGGATCATATCATAAATTAGAAAAAGAGACAGAATCCCATAGGCCCTGACATTAATATTTTGAATTTTGTTAATATTTTATCACAACTTTTTTTTTTTAAATTAAGAGAAGACAATTTATTTAGAGGACAATTTATTTAGAAGTGGTGAAGAGGGGGGAAAAGGAGATGATAGATAGCTACTCGACGAGTAGGGAGCATTCGAAAGCGAAATACTCGTGGGCCTTTCATTGTAGCCCCTTTTTATTGAGGTTTTTCCCTCAGGTCAGCCCTTGGAATCTGATTGGCTCTTGGGCTTGTCTGTTATCTCTGCGTTGATTTCTCTCAGCTCTGTGACCTTTGTCTTTTGGCAGAGGGCACAACTTTATTTTATTTGCTTTGTATGCGATGCTAAATGATCATTTGTTTTTTGAATGTAATTTCATTGGCGATTGACTTAATACTAATTCTCTTCTTGGCCTACACTTTTAGCCTACACTTAACTCTTGAAATTAGAAGTCTGCTTGTACTGATGGATCTATACCACAACTTTACCTTGTAGTTGTGATTTATTTCTCATTTTGGCTATGTAATCTGTAGAGCGCATGGGAACTTTTTAACCGAATAATCAAGCCAACATAACAAAAAAGAAACCCTCTAGTATTTATATTGCTGTGCTGATAAATATGTGATATAATTCAATAAAATTTATTTTGTTTTTCAGTTCTTTCAGGAGGACCATTGCCTCAAGGGCATGAATTTGAACTGTATGAAGTTAGATTTCACTGGGGAAGAGAAAACCAGCGTGGTTCTGAGCACACGGTTAATTTCAAAGCTTTTCCCATGGAGGTAAGAATAATGATCATCTCATAAAAAACCTTGTTCTGTAAATTGTTCAGTGACTTACTGAAAATGGTAGAATTTAAAGGCAGGTGCATAGATTTTCAATTTTATCAGTTTATACTAAAATTAAAAGGTGCTTAATAAAATGTAAGCTTGGGGCAGCAAATGAAGCTTCCCACGTTTTATATTGGCCTTGAAGTGTGTAGATGTGATGGCTATAGCAGTGATCTGTTCTCTTAAATTTCGTCCTAGTATTATTACTGTTGTGAGCGTTGTGCTGCTTATGGAAGTTTAGTAGTCACTTTTGTAACTACTGAGTAGGCAACAAGCTAGAAACAAATAGCTATTGGAGAGAGTGCAACAGTAATTAAACATCTAGTTTAGCTCATTTAAAATTGGTAGATTGGTTTTATTTACTCCTAGCTATTGGGGAGAGGAGGATTTGTAGATAGTGATTCTTTTGTCTGAAATACTTGCTTTCCCACTAACCTTCTTAGTTGACTCCTTCTCTTTCTTCAGTATCCAGTTGAAGATTCGTATCTTCTATGGGATTTTTTCTGAGTCTGTTCCCAAAGCAGAATTCATTTCTCCTACTCTGTCCTCCTGGTGTACGTGAAGGTTGCTGCCAGGCTGATGCTGTGGACTGGCACATACCAAATCCACAGGAGGGGGAGGGAAGGGAAGAGGGATTAAAAGAGAAGTAAGCTGTGGTATGTATGTGTAACCACTCTTCAAGATGATTGTAAACTGCATGAACTTCAAACATGTACTAATAAATAATTTAAAAAAATTAAAGAAAAGAGAAAAAGAAAAAAGAAGGCTTTAAACTGGGTGTGGTGGTGATGCCTATAATCTCAGGTACTCAGGAGGCTAAGGCAGGAGGATTGAAAGTTGGAGTTCCACCTGAGCAACTTAGACACTGTCTCAAAATTTAAAAACATAGAAAGGACTAGAGACGCAGCACAGTGGCAGGGAACGGGATTTGATCCCCAGTACCAAAAATTGGATCCCCAGTTCTTAAAGTTGAAATGTGAGATGTTTTCAGGAAAGAGGGACAAAAACCAGAGTGTGGTCTGTTGCAGAGCTTGAGGTGTGACGGCAGTAAGAGAAGACAGCTTCTTGAAGACTTTAATAAGGAGTATCTTCATGGGTCCCCTTCCAGACAGCTGTTTGCTCACTGTGAAGAGACATTCTGTTACCTTAAAACTATCGTGGCCACCCACTGTGTCCAGCCAACCTGAGAAGGAAAAATTCCCACCAGAACAGAGCAAGAGCAGACAGCACAAAGCAAAACAGTTCGACACTAGTGACTCTGCCGGGTTGTGGGGGGCAGGGACTGCCAGGACAAGTCCTGCTCACTTCTTTGGGTTTGAAAGGCCATTTCATTATTTCGTCCCTGTCAGTCCTTAGAGGCCAACTCTAGTAACTGCATATTTTAGAGAGATGGGCATTATTGGCCAGGCAAGAACTTCTGGCTGGGAATTCAGTGGCTTTGTTCATGATACAGAGTTTACTGCTTTGAGAAGTTTAATTAAATTGGGGGACTCAGTGATCTGTACTCTTTGTTGTGTAGTTAGAATTTCCGGCTCAGATGTTCAGACTGGTCTGGCTACTTGGTGGTGTTTTAACTGCTCTGCTCCATTAAGCACAGGTAATAGATTGTTTTGAGTGAAGCTTAAAATCTGGATGTGAGGCTTTGTTTGTGCAGAAATACTTATATCTAGGATAATGGAATTACTGACTATGATTTTTTTAAAAAGAGGTAATGATTAATCTTTGTATTCTTTGTTATCCCAGATTATTTTTGATGAGCTCCTAGAGAAAATATTCGTATTGGTGATCTGATGTTTATTTGCAGCTCTGTCCTCTTGCGTGCATACATGCTGTGGGTATGCAGAATCAGAGGGAGATGGCTGCAAAGTAGATTTAAAAAAAATAGAGGCTATGAATACCGAGCTGGGTTTTGAGATGGTTTTGGGCTGTGGTTACACAGAGGAGAAAGGAACTTTATGGGGAAGGATGTTCGAGGAGCAGTGATGGGTTGGCGAGTGCAGAGTTGCTTAGGTAACTTACTTCTGGTCCTCTGGTCCCAAGTAGTCACCAAGGAACCCCTTATACAAGAATGTGGCCCACAGGGCAAAGGAGAGTGAGGGGACCAGGTACCCTTTTGAACACTTTTTTAAGGTTTCTTTTTTTGGGTACACTGTTCATATTTTATTAACATTTTAAGACTGATTTTAATTTCAGAGTCATGCATCCATGCTTCTATTTTCTTTTTGTTGATTTCACTTAAAAATAAATGATTGGTTTGATAAACAAATACTAAAAAGAAATATTTTACCATGCCTGTTAACTGTAACACTCAGGATGACTTTTCACAGAAGTCCATCCACCTGTCTCCTCTGGGCTTTTAAAAATTATTACTACAAGTATAATAATAATCCTGAATATATATTTTTATACTGCTAGGAGTCAATACCAGTGCTGCTTCAAAACCTAACATGGTTTGTAACTTCTAAAGATTTCAGTTGTAGCTCTTTCACTGGGCGGGATGGATAAGGCAAACCTTTTAGGTTTTGCCTTCTAGAGATTTTTAGTTTTCAGACATGTCCATGCTTCCCTAGCCATTGAACACTTCTCACCAGGTTTTCATCCTGGATTCTGTAAACCTGAATTCTGTCATGAATACCCCAGGCTTATTTCTAAGTGACAGTACCTTGAGCAAGAGAGAAATAATAATTGTGCTATGTTTCCCTGTCTGTCACCTGACAGTAGGATGGATGTACCTGTATTAAATATGTTCTTACAAATGTCTGGGTTTTGGTAACCAGCTGGAATTGTTTTAATGTGCGGGTGTTTCCTATTGTGGTAATCAAGATATTAACATGAGTAGGAGGTGGTTCATTAAAGGCAAGTTTGAGATCAACTAAAATTGATTTTGTATGTTTGTTCTTCTGGTAGCTGTGGAAGGCTTGTCTTTCCTTTGAACATCATATGTCCTAGCTTGTGTAGTCTAACTTAGAGGCTGTACTAGCTTGGCCATTTGGCTAACATTGGTCTGTTCTGTGTATCCACCATTTTACTGGAATTGCTTGTTCCATTCACATTATTTTTTTATTATACCTCTTTTGAGTATTTAGGTTCACAGGTTTCACCCTACTTTCATGCTATTTCTGTACACTACTTCTGTAATTTGTCTGTAGACACCATCATTTCTTTGCTGCTTTAAACCTAATTCTGTGGTTGGTGTAATTCTTGGTAAATTTTGACCAATCTTTATGCATGAAGAGGAACTAGTGTAATTCTAGGAGAGAGTCTTTCCTAGGCATTTAGCTTTTATGTTGGATCACTACAATTAAAGAGAAATAGTGAGTGGGATGCCAACAGCAAGGCCCCGTTTAAGTTTTTCTCAATAAGAATCTCTCTCTCCCTCCCTCCCTCCCTCCCTCCCTCTCTCTCTCTCTCTCTCTCTCTCTCTCTTTTTCTCTCTCTCTCTCTCCTCTCCTCATCATTTGATAGGGGATCTTTCATAGCTAAATGTAGGAAGGATATGCTCTCAGAATAAACCACAGATCCATAAATCGAATAGGTTAGGCATCTGCCTTTCTCATTTCACTACTGATACATGATGGTTTGTGGGGGATGAGCACTGATTCTGCCCATAGACTAGCAGAAATAATGTATGGCGAGTGATTCTCCTGCTCCCTGGGTCTGAGCCTGTGACTTAAAAGTGAATTGCCCAGCAAGAAGTCCAGCTTTGTTGTAAGGCAGACCCTTATCTTTATTTATATTGCACTTAAAGAGCTGCTGTTGTGCTGTGTACTCTGAAAAGGCTCAGTGATAAATGAGCCACATACCAGCTGTTTATGGGAAGTCGACTACATTAGGTAAATAGAAAAAAAAAAGTTCATTGTGCAGAGCAGGATCTTTTAATTGTGAAAAGTCCAGGCCTTGGTTTCAAAAGAGGCCAACAAAAATATTATAATGACCATGTCTCGTAATATATTAGTAATCCTGTATTTTACATTTGCTCCCTTCCTCCTCAGCACTCCCTCCAAAAGTGTACCAGGTTTCCAGAAATCCTATATCTTGTCTTTTCTCAAGTGGAAATATCTACCATGAAGGGTTCTCTTGGTAACAATGGTCTGCTAGGGTAGCTACCTCCCAGGTATATTTGCATATTTATCTGAAAAAGGCACATTTATTCTTGTTCATGGATTTTACTGCTCTGAGGGCTCCCAGGAAGAATTTGTCTGGTTAATAGTGCAATTAGGATCTTTTGAAGTTATTTTGCTTCCAGGAACATCTCAAGTGGAGGTTCAGGTTTGGGTATATGTTTTAAAAGAGATAGTTGAATTGAGTTTCCAAGGAAATGTAATAGGAGGACTTTATGAGACAGAATGTGATGAGAATTAGACATGTAAGGTACGTGCTTTAAGCATTCCAGATTTAGAAGGAACTTTTGAGATTACATAGTCCAAATGTCTGCCTGATACAGGAAAAATCTGGTGGTCCAAAAAGTCAAGCACCATGGAACAACTTGTAGGAAACCATACGTGGTCTGGATGAAAAAAGTGTAGTTTGCTTAATTAAATATTTTGCTTAAGGGTATATTACTCTCTACTCAGCTCTTTCGCAAATGGTTTAATGGATACAGACAACACAATGAGCTTTGTGTCTTCCCCTACACCACCAGGGGCTGGTCTGTCTGTGGGCACCCTAGATGCAGAGGCCCTGTGTGGCTTGGCCTCACACAGGACAGTAGTGATGAGGCTGGGAAGCCAACAAGCAGGGTGGCTTTGTGAAGACACGGGGGGGGGTAGTGGTGTTACCACGGTGGGCTTCAGCTGCTCTGTAAGAACTGAGGGAGACCTTAGTGAATCTCCAAATCCTTTTACTTTATGAAGATTGCTGCCCAGATCTGGAGAAGAAGGCTGCTAGCTCAGGCTCACACCTGTCAGAGCCTGAGAACCAACTTCTGCCAAAGGAGAGCTTTTTTTTTTTTTTTCACTTTCCAAAGCAGTTCTTACTGGGGAAATCAACTGGTTTGAGATTTTATTTGTCTGCAGCTATTACTTTGGACTGAAGTTGCTTTTAGGGGAAATAAGAAAGGTTGCCACTCAGAGGAAGTATGGCTGCCTCTAAAACAAATGATTTGCAGTTTAACATTCAGCTTCTCTGCACACTTTTATTGCTTTCGCCAGAAAGAGGAACATCTTGACTCTGAATCTAAAATTCTTATGATGATTATTTGGTACCCTGGAATCTCCTACAGGGCTAGAAGACTGAGCTTCGTGGATAAACAGATGAAGCCATTAGAACCTTGTTCTGTGGCTCCTTCAGTGGTCATAATTGCAGAAACTCCTTGGAAAAGAAAGAAAGAAACAAACAAATTTTATGTTTCCTGAATGCTAATGAACACTTGCAGTTTTACTCCATAAAAACATAGTTCCTGCTTTGATTTGGCATGTTTATTCTTTCATTTATTAAAATGTATTTTGTGCATAAACCAAACAGTTTACTGAATAGAAAATAAATTAGGATGTTGAGCAAACAGAAATGTTCTTTTAGCTGCACCACATGAGGGAGCAATCAGCTGTTCCCACTCAGAGAAGTGTGTAAGGCCAACTTGACCTTTGCATGGTCACTTAGAAGCTACTTCTAATTTTATATTTCTAAGTATTTCTTACAGCAGATCATTTCTCTCATTATTTGAAGATACAGGAAAAATTATTTTGGCACATAAAATTTGAACCAAGTATTCTTATATTATAGCTGATAATGGTATAAAATCTGTAGAAAAACTAAAAATTAGTCCCTATAAATTAATATAATATATACATAATTAATATGTGAGTAGTTACACCTTTGTTGAAGATTGAAGCTACTTTAAATTTGATTCTAATGAGTTTGAGTTCTATGGCAAATTATTTCGCCTTTCATTATGTCTTTAGAAAATAAACTGATTTGAGTGGATTTTATAACCAGTGGTCTACACAGTTCATATCCATTATTCATCCTTCTGCCAGTCCATCTACTCATCCACCCCTCTATCCATCATCTCTCCTTGTAGTAGAAAGTATGTCATGAGAACCTATCATGACTAAGTGCTAAGTAGACTGCAGTGAGTGCAATAGACAACTTAAAGTTTTTCTCCAGTGGCAGAATCCGAAGGCAGCGTATGTGATTTGTGTCCTTTTTTACCAAAGTTGTCACGTGACTCTTAAGAATGTATAATTGAGTGTTTCCGTGGTATGGAAAGGGTCTCATTTCTTCTAGTCTGTCTATGCAGTACACAAATTCTGGCCAGTAGAAGAGAGTAAGAAGATTTGAAGACATTTATTAGAATGCAGATTTGTATGTCGTTTGAGATATAAATGATTGTCAACAGCACAAAATATTTATCAACTAGTATGTGAAAGGCATTGTGCTGGGTAAAACCTAGTTATAAATTGTTGTTGGCTAAATTAATTTCAGTAATTTAACATAGTTAGAACCAGTAAAGGGACACAGGGTGGGAAAGTAGTTGTGACAGAGCAGAGCTAAGACAGGTGTTGGTTCTGGAAAGCTGCTAGAAAACATGGGACAGTGCTGCTGCCTCCATAAGAAGAGTGTGGCAGAAGTCAGAGAACCAGATTTCAGTGCAGACTTTGCAGCCGAGTAAGCTAGTAACCTCTTTTCGTCTGGATATTCTTGTCTATGAAAAGGGAGAGAACTTAGCTCAAGGACTCAAGGACTGGTAGAGTCAACCCTTCTGTATTTTATGTGATTAGGAAGAGATGGGGAAACATCACAGGGGAGTTTTTGGTTGTGATAATAAAAATTTAGTGAAAATATTGTGAAGGGGGATACAGAATCTTTTTTGTATCTACAAATAAAAGAGGTATAGAGTATGATTGGAGAAAAAGTACAAAGTTTTCTTTTTCATTAAAACTTCTCCTCCCCCTTTAGTTAGATATGTTCTGTTCTGTAAGTCTAATCAATATGAATTTCCTGGTCATTTTTTCCTGATGTCTTTTTAAATTATGATTATGCATGCATATGCAGTAGAATTATTAGCTTTTTTGTAGTGAGAATGAAGTAAATATTGCTTAGAGAAAGTTAATTGGGTAACAGTATGAAACTTCTAAGTAAATCAAAGGATAAGCAATTGTTTACCTCTGTGCAATCTTAGCCAGTTTTTGGTTTTGTTTTTGGTTGTTAAGAAGGACCACTTAAATGTGAGGAGGCGTGGCTCGCTGGCAGAGGGCCTGCCTAGAGTGCACAAGGCCCATGATTCAGTTTCCAGAACTGTGGGGGGGAAATTGGTGCAGGGACGTTTGCAAGAAATTGTGTTTTTGTTAATGCTTTGCACCATGATAGTTGCCATCTGACCTCTGTGTAGTTGTTTAACCTCAATTCCTTCATTAGTCCATAAAGTTATTAAAATTGACCCTACCCTTATGAACGGTAAAGATTAAATAGTGTAATATGGGGAACATCATGTACTAAATTTTCCACATAGTGGTAGAAAATGTTGTTTTTAAACAAAATCTGATATTCACTTGAAATGCCTTCTTGTTCTCTGTCACTCTATCTTTGGTAGTAGTGATTGAAACCAGGGCCTTCGCACTGAACAATATCCCCAGCTCTTTTTTTAATTTTTAATTTTGAGACAGGGTCTTGCTAAATTGCCCAGTCTGTCCTTCAACTTGCAATTTTCCTGCCTAACCCTGTTGAGTAGCTGGGAGTAGAGGCATGTGCCATCTCACACTGCTTGAAGTGCTTTCTAAAAACATTTTAAGGACATAATTTTATGTCCTTAGAGGTATTGAATGTAAATAGTGTAACTTAGTTCCACAGAGTTGTTTTTTATTTTTTGAGCCTCAAAAAGAATGAATAAAAAAGAAATCAGGATTTTAAATTGTTGAATATAAACATCAACTATAGAAGGAAGCCATTTATTCTAAGACCTGGCAAGTGGCAGGTGAACCCTTTTTTATTCATTAATATCTTCACTTGGGGACCCAAAGGCGATAAATTCTTTAAACCCAGGTAAAGAATCATATAAACTTTCAGATAAAAGAGCTTATTCATGGGAAACAATTTATTTGAGCAATTTATAGATTAATGTATTGCCCGTGAGTATTCCTTAGGAATATTGATGGGTGAGTTCTCTGAGGAGAACCTTGGGGAGATACCTTGTACTTAACCTGAGTTCTGAACAAATTAGGAAATAAAGCATTATTAGAATCTTCTGATGCAGAGCAATGACATCATCTCTTTTGTGACCAGGACTTTACTGGAGACATAGCTCAGTGTGAGAGAGGAGAGAGGCTGCCTGGCGTTAGGTAAATGGGCACACATAGTTATAGGTTATGGGCGCACATAGTTATAGGTTATGGGCAAAGAGGAGGGGATGAGGCCTAGATAGGATTCCTTAGTCTGCTTCTTAAGAGTAGGTAAGATTTCACAGTTAAAAATAAAAGAAAACGAGGAGTTAGTTGAAGGAGTAGAAAGGCCAGCTTTGTTTAGAGAAAATCCCTCATTATAGAAACTAGTAATAGGGAAGAGACATTTCCTGTTAATAAGACACTATTTAAAGTTCTTCACTTACCCGCTAAAGTTCTATGACACTAGACGGTAGCAAGAAGACAATCACTTGGGGAATCAGTAAAGGAAATCTTGTTTCCTTTTATGCATCTTGGTTCATTTTACCTGTCTGGGACCATGCACATCCCTTCTTGTACCTAAGATAGTCACACACTTTTCTGCTCTTTAAAAAGAGTTGGAGGTAGAGTGGGGTAGGAATTTTCAATCATCCCAGGGTTTAGTTTTAATTTTTTCTTTATTTCTAATTTATTAGGTGGGTTTCTGGTCCATTTCACCGTCTTTGCCTATCCCTGTTTAAGCCATGGATAATAACTAAGGGTTCTTAATGGATGATTCCATTTTCAACAACCGTGGCCCTGGTTCAGGACTTAAATCATTAATCCTCTTCTGAACTTGGGTTATACAGTACTGGAAATATTTTGGAACGATTTTAAAAACAAATATCCCTTATCCACCTTGTTATGGAGAACAAATACAGATTTTTATCAATGAGCATTGTTCCTAAGGAACTTGTCAGCCCTGACTTGCTTTGTTTAACTGTTTTCTCACTGATCTAGAGCTCAGCTGTATTAAGAGGTCCTGTGCACAGCGACTGCATGGCTCCTAGTAGAATAAAAGCCACAGCACTTGCAATGAGCTGTTACCTTCCTCAGCTGAGCTCCTCTGGGCTGTGTACTTTATAGCTCCTTCTCTTCCAGAAGCTGGTTTCTCCATGATCAAGTGTGAAGGAAAGTGTTACTGAATTTTGAGTCTAGTAGGGAGGGAAGATGATGGAGTACTATATACCATTCAGTTAACAAATATTTAAGTGACTGCATTTAAAGCCATACCCTATGAGAAATATGAAAGCGTAAGAAGAAGACACTTGTTTTTAATGACTTTAAGATCTGCTTCAGAGAGGTGGAAGTAAAACACAAGATGTGTGTGAAAAGATCAGGACTGAAAGATTAAATGACAGTGTAAATTAGTTCAGAATACACTTAGGAAGCACCTACTGTGTGCTTACTGCTGTGCTTGATGCTGGAGTATGACAATGAATAAGAATTTAGGACTCTCAGAAGTTCACATTCTCTGCATGGTAGCAGGCCTGTTTTAAAAAATGACTATTATGTCCATGACTGTAATCCTACCTACTCAGGAGTTTGAGGCAGGAGGATAGCAAGTTCAACGCTGGCCTGGGCAATTTAATGAGTCTCTGTCTCAAAATAAAATTGAAAAGGGCTGAGGATGAAGCTCCGTGGTAAATTGCTTGCCTAACATACCCAAAGCCTTGGGTTCAGTCCCCAGCGTTAGGGAAAAAAGCTATCTGGAAACAATTTTATGGAAGGGATATAAAGAGGAATGCAGATCATGGAGTCATAGGTTTCTGCCAGGCTCAGAGAAAACTAGAAAAGGGTGAATTTTGGTGTAGGGCCTGGATGGTGGGGTAGGAGTTCACAGGATAAATTGAGAGTCCATTCCAGGATGGCAGAGTAGCAGGAGCCAGGGCAGAAATTCTAGGCTCCTTACATTGTGTAGAAAAAGGCATTGGGATGTTCTGCAGTTAGTTTGAGGAGGGCCTACTCTGGTCTGAGATTTACATTCCACTTTCTTGAAGCCCCTCTGAATCACTAGTACTTTTCAGTAGACAGATTGTCGAAGGCTGGAATAGGGTGGTGGAATAGGAATGGGAAAAATGAAGCATAAAAAAAGAAATAGATGTGAAAGATACAGTAGAGGATAATGGATAATGAGTGATTAAGAAAGGCCACAAGGGTGCTGAGAAATGGAACTTGAGCAATGGAACAGTAGTGAAATAGAATTGTTGGAAGAATGGTAGTATCATCTTTACAGGTCGAATATCCCTCATACAAAGTACTTGTGGCCAGAAGTAGTTTAGATTTTGTATTTATTTAGGATTTTATAATGTTTGCATATACATGCCTAAGGAGGTATCTTGGAGATGGGATACAAGTTCAAATAGGAGATTCATTTGCGTTTCATATACACCTTTTACACATGGCCTAAAGGTAATTTTATACAGTATTTTTAGTAATGTTATACATGAAATGAAGTTTTGTGGCATGTAATTTTCCACTTTTGGTGTCTTGTTGGTGCTCAAAGAGTTTTGGATTTTGAGACACTTTGGATTTCAGATTCTTGGATTAGGAATGCTCAATCTGTGATAGGAAAGAAAGAGAATCAGAAAGTGAGGTGCCACAGTAGGGGAAAAGCTGATGAATTTCAGTCAATACTATTGTAACAGTAGTGTCACTTTACCCTGTTGCTATCCATTTTGCTTTTAAATCCACCCAGTTTCAAATTATGTAAAGAATATTAGTGGTTGAGTTCATGGCTTCTTGATAAGTTCATAAAGATGCCCTTAGCTGCAGGTAGAATGAAGGGACAAAAATGTTTGGAGGTATATGAAGCCTTATGTAATTTGAATCTTAATTAGAACAGTGCAGATCTCTGTCTGTCTGACAGAAGAGTGAATTAAATTAAAGATTGCTAGATTTGAGTTTTTATTTATTGTTGATTGAAGGTGATTTGTATTCTGAGGTAAGAAATATCAGCTTTGGCATTTTTATTCCCTTATTCAGTCCAATGGTCATAATTTATTGATCTTTACAGGGTAATAGGTACTTCTGCTTGGGTTTGCTAGGCAACATCTAGCAGAGCCTCTCTTATCTGGTGGTGTTTTTCGAGAGACTTTGTCTTGATATGCACACTTGCCAAAATCGTTGCAGCTTGCTGTTATTGGTTGCTGTTTCTATATTCTCTTTCTCTGTCATACCCTTCCCATTGCGCACAATATTTTTCAACGTAGAGGTCTATATCCTGTCACTGGGTCTGGGGGCTCTGAGCTTTCTGTGTTTTTATACATTTAAAAATGGTAGAAAATAAAGATAAAGTAACAAATAAAGATACATCATATTACATAGATTTTATGTTTACGTATATATACATTTTAATGGAGATTTTATTTTGACTTTGGTGTGAAGCCTGTTTCTGTGCCAAGCAATACAGAATTTTACTTTAGATTATTAGAGTTTGTTTTAGTGGGATTAGTGGTCTGGGGATGAACTATAATAAGCTTTTGGACAGTTAGACTTTTGCTTCTTGATTTGAGTTAAATTTGATCCCTAAGAAGAGTTATACTTTGTTGCTGGGGTCTGATTTTAGAGTTATTTAAATTGTATCTCTCATTGAATAAGTGGAGTCCATAGGGATGTAAAAATTGGAGAGAATGCCATATGATTTTCCTTTTCTCACCCAACCTTTGTTTTGGAGCTGGTTAGGAAAAGATAGAAAGGGTAAAATTGAACTGACCAAGTACTATAAACTGTTTGCAGAATGATACCCAGTAAGCATACATATGCATGAATTGAAATTTTGAGTGTGAGGCTTGGAAGTACTGTGTGTTGTTAAATTACATGGGAAGGCAAAAAGAATTGGAGGAACTGTCAAGGTCAAACACAATCATGTTGAAGTTGAGGTTGATCGAGACTTTTACGGAATTAAACTCAGAGGTAAATTCCTAATAATCCTAGGAATTTTTTTTTTAATTTGGAAGTTTGGTTTGATTTTGGCTTATGGTGTGCTGGTTATAAATAAATATAAACAAGTTGGTGAAAGAATAGATGGGAAAGCTCCAGGTGCTGAGGACAGAAATGCTCTTATTCCACCTGGAAGATTCTGCTTTTGCTGCCTGCTCCATCTGTGTGTTTTCCCCCCAGATAGCCTCATGGCTGGCTCCTTCAGTGGCTTTGGGTTTTTATTTAAATGTCCTGTAATC